>CCAG010015994.1:0-57007 GCA_001077435.1 Glossina morsitans morsitans | reverse complement strand
TTTTTGAAGCTTTCGGTTAGTCAATAATCTTCCCTTTGCTTGTTGCTAAACTCTGCTAAGAAAGAAATGAAAACTGTTTGATATTCACATACAAGCTCTATAGCGATTATCAGGGCCTATTGTAGTTTCAACAAAGGTTTATTAAAATCATTAATAACACTGTGTCAAGCTAAGGCAGAGGGATTATTTTCTAGAAGAGAAGAAATGTTTATGGGTAAGTTTTCAGTACCAACATTTTTTACTCTCTCAGTGCTCTAAGGCGACTCTTGCACTCTTATCGCTTATTTCACATCCACAATAAATGTACGAAAATACAATGGAAAATCGAATTGAAGGCGCATTATAGAACCCGGTTCCATAAACAATATTATGTTGGAGTCCATCCGTAATGTACTTTCGAGTTTATTATAAATCTCTCCTCCGCTTAGTGCACCAATACACGAATTATATGGAATTTGTTTTTTAATTCGATGAAGAAAATCAAGTCTGGGTTTGCTATCTCAAGTTTTTAGGTATCTCATAAGCTGTAAAGAATTATATATAACATAGTAAAACCCGCACAATTGTCACTTTTTTTTACTTATACTAACTGGGCTAAAAATATTGGCATTCTAGTGACGCCTATAAGCGTTTGATTATTTCCACCGCGCGTAAATGACTATAATATCGATTCACGCACTTGTCGTTGGTCTAAAATACTGATATTCGAACAATGTCGGTAAACCTTAATTAGCCACAAATGATGATATATAAGAATGGGAACAGAAAGCATGTAATGAGCGAATTTTTATGTCTTGTGAGTCTACTTCATGCACACTCTACTAGAATACCCTCTTGAACATGTTGCAAACATAATAATAACAATAATAAACACTCGTTCTTCTAACGTAAACATACGTGTAACAAAAAAAAACAAAACAATTCTAAATAAGTTTAACATAAACAATTTCAATTCAATTATGTTTGCAATAACAATAAGAAGAAGATTACGATACGAAGCAATTATATCAAATTCTCACGCATTTTAATAGCACTCGCGAAGAAGAGAAAAAGGAAAAAAACGTATAAGTGAAGACGTTTCTGCTAAAGAATTCATTCACACGTTTCACAAATGTTGCGGATCACTTGTGCATATACATAAACACCTATGCAAATATATACTTATACTTACATTGTGGTAGTATCTTGTGTTCATTTGTTTATGTTTTCTTTTGTTTTCTTTTAGAAAATTATTATATTTATTACACTAAGTATTTTTAAATTACGTTCTCACCTCAGCCCATCACGATTGGCTCTGCGTCTTGCTTATCTTAGAAAACAATGGAAAAAGAAATATTTTCACTTTCCTTTCTGTACGCCTGAGAATTACTTTTATCTTTTTGTGTTTCGAAAATTTCGGAAGACTGTTTTTATTTACAGAGCTTTTTGAATTTTTTCTTTCTTGTTTTTTTTTTTTTTGTTTAACAAATCAAGATCATCATATTTGTTATTCGACTTTTCTTTCTTTTTTACTAATTTTCTTTTAATTTGCTTACATGAAACTTTCCTTTAAAAATTTCTTATTTAATTTCGTTTTAAATTTTGAAACTTTCTTTTTTCTTTTGTGTTTTGTTTTTTTTTTAAGAACACCCAATTGTTTTTTAATTAAGAGTAACCACACACGCTTTGTCTAAGAAACAAACATACTTTCCTACTACGAGTTAACCCAAACTTTGCCGCTAGAAACTCAGTTGTTATTATGTCGAGAGCCCAGACGTAGTTGTATTATGTTTATTATTCTGTGGTTAAAATCGTCAAACTCATACAGGTTGCTGTTTACAAATATTCTCTGAGCTTTCAAACTTATTGGAAGCGCGCTGGAACGTTGTTTGCTACACTGTAAGAAAAGGTTTTAATGCATAACCTTTGCAACCTCTGAAAAAGTCAAACCACAATACACTAAAAACAATGCAAGCCCAGTTGTGCTTTTACTTTTACAAAGCAAACTATTGCCAACCAATGAATGCTTGAAAGAGTAAAATAGCGAAGTAGTGACAACGAATAATACGTACTCTCAGCGTATTGAGGGTCATAAATTCGCAAGAAGTTTAAATATTTTTGAACCTTGAAAATACGAAGTTCAAGTTTCTTATGGCAAATTCAATCGACGACAAGCTCGCAGAGAGCAAGGCCTTTTCAATGTGATTTTTTAATAAGTTCCTGAGAAAATTAATATTCGAGAAAGTATACCCTTTGTTTACAAAAAACTGTAACTCATATCGCACAACATAACACCCATATGCACGAATATATTGGACATGCATATCAACATGCTTTTCTGACAGTTCTGCTTACTTGGCGGCAACAATGAATTATTACATAGTAGATTTTTTTATATATAAGATCTGAAATATGTAGGCTTATCAACTACAACTCCTGAACGATTAGTCCTGAGCGATAAGTCGCATTTATCTCCCTTTTCAGATCTTTTGT
The DNA here is from genome assembly GCA_001077435.1 of Glossina morsitans morsitans. NCBI lineage: Eukaryota > Metazoa > Arthropoda > Insecta > Diptera > Glossinidae > Glossina > Glossina morsitans. The sequence continues at coordinate 54,535 of CCAG010015994.1, read as the reverse complement.
TATTTTGTTCTTCAAGAAAAATTTAGTTAATTCTTCCACATATCTCCGCCTATTCAAAGCGCGAAGAAAACATGCTTTAGTCTGATAACTTGAAGATACTTATAGATTAAAAGCTGTGCTTTTAGATAAAGAAATCACACTCAGCACCCTACGACCCTACTTCTTACTTACTTAGATAACTGCCGTTCAAATTCATATATGAAATAATTGAACACCTCTGACGCCTCTGTTTCTCTTTCTCCTCGTCTTTGTTTTGCACATTGTTGATATTTTAGCTTTTAATGCACCTATTCCTTCCATGAACCTATAAATACATAAAGCAACTTATTGCTTTCCTTACCTTATGCTATAAGAAAACTCTATCCCAAATGTATGCTATAACTTTTTAATTGCTACGCTTTAACATTCTACGTTCTTTTATAAGTTTAAAATTCATAAATGTTCTGTTTGCGATCCTTTCTAAGAACAATGAAGGAAACACTAAAAAAGCTGAAGAAAAGGCTGAATGTTGCTGATAGCGACTACTGTCTCGGACAGATATGCTTCATTTCAAGTAAACACGTCAAATATGTAAATTGTGTTTATTTTAAGTTTTCCATAACAAAGAATATATGTGCAAAAAGTAAGTAAAATAAGATAAAAAATAATATTAGGTTATAATGCGCAATAGAGAAAGAAACCTTGTTTCCTCCTTTTAAAAATGAAATTTATGTAAGAAAATTTCAAATTTAATATGACGTACGCTACGTCAAGCCGTAGCGTTAAAGCCATAAATTGTACGCAATGAATGAATTACTGGTTATTCTTCTCTTAATTCTAACATTTCGCGATTTCTTGCGGATTGTTTGGCATTTTTTGTTTTCTTTTCTTTTTATCGTTTCCGATAGCATTGTCGGCTTAGTTTGATTTCGCAGACAAGCACGCAATGTCTTGTACATTTGTACAGCAACAAAAATTACATTAGTAAACACTCTAGACATAATAACGGAAGCAATTCCCTTTGATTAGCTATCGTAAATGAGTGTTAATGTAGTATAACGTATTAGTTTAGTTAGTTATGTGGAAGCATGTTATGTCGAGACGATTTAAAGAAACACTTTTTCCTTCTCATCGGTCTATCTTATGAGACGATCAAGTCGTTCATCAGCCAACAGGTTAGTCTTTATGAGGAATTTGTTGATAAATGTATTTTCTTCTTTCGATTGAAATGTGATTATTTCTTTTTATCATAGTTTAATTGTTCCATTAGTGTGGCCATCATTACAGTCAATAGCGAAAAGGCCTTAAGGAAGTGATCGTTAAGAGAATTATAAATCAGTTTTATGTACTCTAATAAGAAATAACAATTAAAAATGTATTTCTCATGTTTCTACCCGAACACAAATTGCGACTTCTTTAGATTGCCAACAATAATTGAGAGTAGACTACATTTCCTGTGCGTCTTTGGTCTTTTTAGATTTATATTGGCATTACTGTGCAATTTTTCAGAAATTGTCGAAATGTTCTACGGAAGAATAAATTCAAACTGAAAGTTCAATTAGTTTTAGTTTACTTGACTTTGGAGTCATACGTTGAACCATATACACAAAGTAAACAATTTGATAAGAGATTTGCTGCAAGGCATTTAAAAACAATCAATAAACAATTACGATACACACAACGACATAAGAAATAAATTCAAAACAACTTTGACATATTCAGTTTGAATTCTTCTTTTTCAATCACTGACATGCTTCCTGCATTCCATTACGTTTGTTACAAATTCACGAATGTATTTTGGTTTTGTTTCATCATTTTGGATAAATGTATCTCTCCAGACGCTTACTTCACCATGACATAAATATACACACAAAAAATTTCTATTACACCAAGAATGACCCTTCATTGCTATTACACCAAGAATAACCCTAATTCATATTGCGTATACACTTTTCGTCTTAGATAAGCGACCCGTGGTATCTATGAGAAGAGATTGCGTAACCACCTGGATAAACTTGGTGTTCCAGCCACGTTAGGCAAAAAGAAATTCGCACAAGTTGGGTGGAACTAGTTCACCGTAAGATCGACTGCAGCTGGCTAGTTTCAATACGAAAACGTATTATTCCGATATTTCCGAAAACAAAATTCCAAATAAATACCAAGACTCACAACCAGTTCAAAAGAACTTTTAGAAGAGTCGCCATCTTTCACGAAATTGCAGCAGGCTGTGTCCCAGCTTACAATGTTTTGAATCGATATGAAGCGTCATTCTTGGTGTAATAGAAATTGTTTGTGTGTATATGCAATATGAATTAGGGTTATTCTTGGTGCAATAGAAATGAAGGGTCATTCTTGGTGTAATAGAAATTGTTTGTGTGTAAATGCCCTTAGGTAATAATATCAATGTACTACAATTAATGACCAGCAAGCCTCACCGTGTTCACCGGTTTAAACGCTCCTTAAACAATCCAAAAATGATACAACAAAATGATTGTGGAAAAGACGCAATTTGGATTGGACCAAAACTTGATGATAGCCGTAGGATCTTGCGAAAATCAGTCGTGCACTTACATATTAGTGTGAGTGCAGTTTTTAATTGACCTAAGAGGCAAAAAATTTACGTTTGCAAGAAGACTGAACACCATCAGCTTTTTCCTCCGCAAATTTGAAATTGTAGCTTCACTTGCTTTGAAGCCGTTTGGACAAACGTGAGCCTGAACAAGAGTTCCTATTTTTTCAATTTTCAATTCAAAAAGCAATTTGCCAAAATGATTATATTCTGTGAAATCTTTGCTAGAAATCAACCGCCTGGTAAAGGGATTATGAGAAAGTTACACAATAGATAGCTTCAGGCTTGGGGTAAACCTTAATTGATTGGTTATACCCTAGCAAAATGTGATGGGTCATAATCGCACATTGCTCAATATCTGGGACAATTGCTTTATGAAAAGATATAAACAAATATTTTTATTTATAGTTGGCACTATGTTGCATAAAATATTACGGTTTGCTATGCAATAACAATATATAGAAAACTCTTCCTCTCCATCATATAGAAATCTATCCCTATGCATACAACAACTATTTTAAGTTCATAGAACGTATATATATTTACACTATAGAAATAATATATTAACGCATAAATAAAAGTATGTTGTCTATAAACGTGTATAACAACACAAGTCTTGCTCGTCCATTCTTTTCAAGCGAAACAATGTCCCAAATAAATTAAAACTGAAAAAAAAAAAAAAGTAAAGAAGTCTGTCGATCATCTCTGCAGCTTCTTTTCTCATTTGAACTGCTAAACTAAAACCACAGCATTGAATGGATTCCCTGCAGTCATGTCTACATAATACCTGCAATTATGTTCAAGCTACCACAAACGAGATGTATAAACTATGGAGTAAAAACCAATTTCTGAATTTCATTGAAAGTAAATCGGTATCTGGGCCAATGCATTGGAAGTGAAGAGAACAAATTTCTAAGAGTTTTAAGATATAAGTTTAAGATTTAAATTTCGGTCTTCAACTTGGTGACCCATTTTGCGGTCAGGTGCTTTTTGCAGCAATTCTTTATTGCTTTTCATGTAAACTTATACCTTACCATAAGAAATATGTAGCGGAACGAAGCAGCAAATATTTTATTAATTATTAAATAAATCTTTATTGCAGATTTACTTAAAAGTTCATTACTATGCAAGTATAGAAAAAACTACGCAACGATATCAAGACAAAATTTATAATTACTTACGGCCAAATAAGCAAAACTTGTCAAAAGAGTTGAATCTGTGCAGTAATGGAGAAATCAATAAAATTCTATATGAGATTCTGCAGGGAATACAATTTTTATAATTAAATTATACATCAAGTGAAAATAGCAAACATTCATTTTTAAGTCCAAAAAGAGTTGTTATCAATGAAATCGAAAAGTATATATTGGATCTGGGTAAAGAAGTTGCGCGTTCTTCAAAGACTACAACATTGTTATAGAAGTAACTTAACAAATGAAATCAAACGAACAGAGCTTAAAATTTCTCGCTTACACAACTTAAAGTTAATCATGTTACTGTGAAAGCACATGTGATCGGTATAGTGTATAGTATTTACAGATAATACCAATAGGTTATGGGACTATTAGAGTTTTTATAAAATTTTCCCCCAAAAATGCTCAATTGGAAATGCACTTCAGATGCAAGACATTTTTCTATATAAAATAAATCCCGTGCACATATAAACAGTTCAGGCATTATTCGAGAATAATAATTTTAATTAAATTATATGACTTTGCAAAAAGCAATTTCGGTTATGCTTGTGTTTATAATTTGCAAGCGTACAGAGCACTATATGTGAACGACATTCTTTGTAATCCTTGTTTTTCTGTTTATTCTTCGTCAATAAAATTAAATCTTATATAAGTTTAGTAACAACACAAGCAACTCTTACGAATGTGTCTTCAATTACAATAAACAAGTGCGTTTTATGTATAGACAAGAAGTAAAATGAGAAAATTACGAGTACACAGAATTTTATGTAATTTATTTACGTTAGCAACATTTGTTGAACATTTTCGGTATAGTGTAACAAAAAGGTAAAGAAAATAATACGAAAGAAATAAACAAAAATATCATTAATTTCGTAAAAGTTGAATTAAAAATACGATCAATATGCGTTTGATTGTAAACCAATATCTCTTAATACCTAACTAAAGAAAACCCTTTAATAGGAATTAAATTTTCTTCTCTTATTTATTTTATTACTGCACTTTAAATGGTAATATGTGCGAACGAATTTCGCTACTTTTTTACTCTTTAAATCATTTTCTGTCTCACGCTGCGGAACGATTAATTACAATTTTTCAGTAGTTGAAGTTTCGCAGTTCGAGGCTATCAAAAATCAGTTTTTTCCGGCTCGATGGAAACAAAAACGTCGCTCTGATCAATTAGATTAAGTGTACACGCTCCACCATGTTAGGTAAGAACTGTGAAACCATCCGCTATATATGTGTGTACCAGTAAAACTCGATACCAGACTATAAGTCTGGCTTTCGCGCAATTAAAACCGCCTAATAAGGGTTGTCCTTCTAATCTGTTATCTCTCTTAATTCGCAAACTTGGGATAAAAAACTGCTGGAATATTAAATTTGAACGCTACAAATATTATTAATGTGTGTGTAAAATCGCTTAAAAAAAACTTTAAAGAGTCAATATGAATAGAATGAATAACTTGCGGCTCGAAGCAAAACATATATCAAGGATGTCCAATAATTCAGGATACAACTGATCTCAATCGAAATGAACAAAAGGCAGTCTAAGATGAATGTCTCTCGTGCGTCGAAAGAAAGCCCCAAAGGGAGCATGTATCTTATTTTCTTACACAATCTTCTTCATATTATGTGTTGTTCAAGAAACGTTTATGTTCTTTTTTCCATTTTATAAAAGAGTCATTTATCCCTTTGTGTATGCACGACATTGTATTTTTATTCATGTTATCGCGTAATCCTTGAATAACAATGAACTTTGAGTGTTTTTCCTTGCCTGGAAAATATCGTTTTTCCTGCTTAAAGGCAATGATGTCGAGATGCTGTAAAAAGTGCGGTTGAGTAATCATTCGGAAGAAATAAAGGAGCATTGTTTTGTAGTTTGTAGCACAATTTTGATTTTTTCCTTATTCCGACTATTAACGACTAAAATTATGTTAATAACTGAAAAAAGAAAGGAAATGAACTCGCGTAAGATAATTTTAAATATTTAATACTGCGTTAAGCTACATAGCCAAATAACTTAAAAAAGCGAGAGAAACTATGAAATATAAAATATCAGAGAACTTAATATTTACAGTTTTGAGATTCGTTAAGATCTACATAAGTATAGGGGCTCAAAGCATGAATCTATTCCCTTCAAATTTTCCATACTCGTCTTGCACGCCTATATATTATCTTTTAACGATTTTTATCGATAGATATTAGTAATCGTTCTTTTCAAATGACGCCTCTTTTCAAATATGGTAAGCTGTTTCTAAGGTGATACGGACCAATCGCTTGCCTTTAGGTCGACTAATACACGGACATTAAATTTCTTCAAAATATTTCGAAAATGACGAACACAAGTGCGAACACGTACACACATCACTCGGGCACACATAATGAAAGATGAGTCCATCTCAGGTAATTCTGGGCATCGCATCCGCATGCACATACCATAAATACTGCACGATGATGAACTTTGCGCACTTTCTTGTTATAATTATTTAGAAACATGATTTAGAATATGTACGACATATGTTATTGTATCAAACTTATATTAAGCTTTTTGCAATCAAATACTGTAGATGTATATGTAAGTACAAAATACATGCAACGTAATTATTTTTATAAAGAAATCGATATTGGGCCTAAAGGAAAAAAGGCACAAACTCTTGTAATAGAAGAAGGCTTAAAAATGAAACAAAAAGAAAGGAGAGAAAAATGTAACAAACTCTTGTAACACAAGAGAAGTTTAGCTAAGAAGAAGCTAAGAATAATTTTTAGATAAAATAGAAGAAGACAATATCGCAACAGAGCGGAATATATAACATATAATGTCAGAATTAGTTTGGGAAAATTCTCTGAGGTCATATCAACATTAAGCGAAGGAAGGAAGGAAGTTTCATAGAAACTTCCAAGAAGTATATACTCGCTCTCAAGATCCAATTTCAAATCGCCTTATTAGTTCCCGTTTGCCCCTTAGTTTTTTTGTCTACCTGCCTATCTTTATAAAGTCTGTGGTAAGCATTTTACTTGTCGCATAAATGAAGCTATTAGCTTCAAATTTATCGGAAACGTTGAAAGTCCTTGCACGCTAGTTCTAAATTGGGTAAAGGACACGCCTACAGTGTAAACAACTCTGATTTCTACGCCACAAACTGCAATGGTCCCACGATAGTTTCCTAAATTCTGTAAAGGTGCAAAAAATCAAGCGATCCTAACCTAATATCAGATACACTTATGTAACGCTTTTCAAATAAATAATGAATATTTTAGTACAAAAAAGCATTAATTCTTTTCTCCAAATAAAGAAACAACGCATAATTAGAAAAAGAACCACAGCACGATGTGGTTCCATTGTTCCGATTGCTGAAAGAGAATGGGTTTGTGGAGTGTAGTTTGGGAAGCCATTTACTAAGCTATGGATGCAGCCAAGACTATAGGCTCGCATTTTCCTTATTCCTCTTAACAATTTTTATTTAACATGCAAGGAAACGTCCTTTTATTTTAAAACTCCTTAAAATGACTAAAATTAAGAGCATATTTAATGGAATGTTCTCAACTCCCTTTTTATGGCGTGCTTTACGTTTCGATATTCGTCAAAAGAACATTAACTGTAGAAAGTAGCTGTGTATGCAGCGGCAGTATATACTCAGAATAAATTTAATTAAAAACCTTTGTTAAGTTTATCTTGTAACGATGGAATAACGAATTCCTTAACACACACACAAACATACAGTCAATAATTACTCGAATTATTTCTTTCAAGTGATTTAACAGCCACCATAAGCAATGTTATGCAAGGCTTTTAGTAATTTTTGAAGAATGCGATGCTTTCGTTAAATATATAAATAATTTATATTGTGAATTATGAATGAAAACAAGTGATACTGCTCAGAATTGAAAAAGTTCCTTCATCATATAATACATTTCTTGTTTTACTTGCCGGACGGCCATATTAATATCGTTGTTAGATGAAATGTATGTCCAAGGGTATGAGTTTGTAGTTGGCATAGATTTTTAATCTGCCTTTTCCCCCAGCGTTACAAATGCATTATCGAAGAAGATGAGTATACTAATTTAGTGATTCAGTTTGCGATATCTGAACAGATTCATATCATAAACACCGAAGAGAACAAAAATTTTTGATAAACGAATGACTTAGAAACCACATAATCTAGAATACAATTTTTTTAATCTTCAATAGATAAACTTGCGTTCTATGACACAAATATTAACTAAAGCCATTCTAAAATGAAAAACCAAAAAATAAATCAGCCGGGTCTTAATGCTTTAACGGAGAGGAAAGCCTAAGACTATACCTTTTGCATATTTTTTTAAGGGAGACTTCTTGCTGAAGCGACAAATTACCGTTAGTTTCCATCATTCCTCCAAAACCAAATTCAAGCTTTCTGATAACTAACAACATTTTTAATTAGTGTAAAGAAACCATTTTAAAATATTCAGTTTATTCTCGTTATCGTTTTTTCAACAATGGCTGAAAAACGAGAGTTAAGATACTAAAATCTCATTTCTTTCTTTTTTTTCGTCTGCTCCTCCCCCTCTCACCTGAAAATCATATAAATAGCGATGTGAAAAAATTACCATAAACCACACCAAAGTTGTTTAGGAAATTTAATTACAGAATTTCGAATGACTAGGGTGTTCTTCGAGCACTAAATAAGGTAATAGTCTTAACTCTTACCAGCACAGGGTGAAAATGACTTTTGAATTTTCAACTTACCCTAAAAAGGCTTGAACAAACTCCACATATAAAAGATGAGAGTTTATTTTCCAACTACTCAAGAAAGAGTTTTGATTTGCGCTAACAATTTCCTTTATAGGAAAGAAGTTTGAAGAAAATAAGTTTGTCTGTTTATTAATACGTCATGAATACATCATGATAGTAGCAAAATAGTCGCATGCTAGCGTTCTCTCATTTCGTGAATAAGAAAACATATTCTTAAGCACTCACATGTCAATTTATGCATGCGTACGTGTGTGAAAGCATTTCTCTAGATATCTGACGGCCAAGTTTAACGTGGAAGCAAAAATGTTTTCATGAGCGATAAAATACTTAGCGTAGAAATGCATTCAGTGACAATGTTAATAGCATTGCGTATAGAGTAAACTGATAATAATTTTTCGTATTTCTAAAGTTAATAGTTTTCAGAAATAGTTGAGAAAGTTCTTGCAAATAAGCAGCAACAACATTTAACACTTGTCTTAAACCCAAACAATAAAGATATAGTCTTGCTGATCAGGAAAGCAAGTGCATTAATAATTTTTCTTTTTTATAAATAAAATCTCTCGAAAAACTCACAAACTAGTTGGAAATATCTGCGTAGGCTAAGTACACAGAAGCATTTAAGTTTAAGTTGGTTTTTTTACACGTTTCCTTTAAGAATTTGCGTACAGTATAGTATGCACGCAGACAATGGTATAAGGCACACTTAATGATACTGTTGCTACTTTTCTGAATGAATTCTCCTGTCATGACTGGCATTTCGTAATAATTTACGTAAATTTTTAAACATAGATACGAATGTCTCTCTAATGAATTTATATAAATGCGTACATATACTTTATATATTATTATCCATTACATATGAAAACGTATATATGTCTGCGTTCATGTAGATACCAAAGTTACCATTTTACTGCACTGCAAAAGTGTCACAAACTTACCTACGACTGCATAGAAAAGCATATATGCGTTTCTATTATCTGCCAGCATACCCAGTCTACCGTAGTGCCTATAGAGTAGATGCAGTCATACGTATGCACATAATAAACATTTAATGAATTTGGTACATATGAAGAAACGGGCATATTCATTCACTCCGATTGTTTGCAACAACTATGGAACAATTCAAGGTAAACAAGAAAGTCGTAAAACAACTCTTTCGATATTAGAGATCTGGAATGTTGCTTACGTCTACCCACTATATATTCTAGTTTCTGTATTCATATATACATACATACACGCATATAGGCGCATGCTCACCAATAATAACACTTCAGAAACTAAATGCTGAGAGATCTTGTTCGCCTGCCTTCTATTTAACCAATAAAACGGGCGTTTTCGTTGAGACACTGGTTCCACAGAAACTTTAGCATCTGCCACAGTTACAGTTCCCGAAATTATAAAAATCGTTGCAAAACCTCGTTATACAACTCTCTCTCTCACTCTCCGTTTCTCTCCCTTCCACAAAATTTCCAAATTTTTATTAAAAATTCATTAGATTTGTAAATCTCGAAGGTAGGAAACAGATCGCTTGATGTCTTCATTCTGATAGGCATAACTAATCTTTTCTTTAATGAATCCTAAACTATAAATATCACTGTTTTGAACGTTACGACCATGCTGGCAACAAAGATATAATGTGAGTCCACGCGAAAGGAAAGTACATGAAGCGAGAGAAATATTCTTTATAGCGGACTTACCTTTGTTCCAAATGGAAGACAGCAAAACTATTAACGGTATCAAGCATGCGACCAATCATTTCGAAAGGCTTGAATTTGATGGCAGCCTATTGAGAGACTCTTTTTCAAATGCGATACAAGATACAGAAGACTTTAGTATTTCTCGCTACTCTTTAGGACTGTGACTCGTTCTAGAGACATCACTAAATATTTGCATTTCTTGAGTTCTGCTGCGCAGATCCATCCGCAGGCCCTGTCTCAACTGTTTAAATCGTAACGTTTTTAAAAAAATGTTCAATCATTTTTTCTTTTATTATTAATTTTAATGTACAAAATAATAATTTGAAAGTTTTCTAAAGCAACATTTTTCTATTAGCAAATTAAAGATTTTTTTTCAAAAATTGTAAACGACAAAAATTTCAAGAAAGAGTTTCCTTTTCAACATCTTTAAGGGGAATACTTTTAGACCACCATAAAGGCTTGAAAGGCAACCAAGGGAAGCAAAAGCTGACTTCAGAAACCTCCTAAAGCATATATATTTTTGATGGGGATCAAATTCTAAATCAATTTAACAATGTTCAACTGTGTGTCTGTGTCTCCGTCTAGTGTCTATAGTAATCTCGTGGTCGCAAAAATGATTACATGAATGTCATATTTGGCAAAAACCTTGAAAGTTTACGCAAAGAGGTTTGTATTGCCAACGGGACTTAATCGGTTACAGGAGACGCCCATAAGATGACGTAAAGTAAAAACCCCTCTGCATTCAAGAACAAAAAAATTGAGTACCCTGTTCATACAACATAAGGTAACGTGCATAGCAAATATTTGCATATTCTGTTTTAATAGAAAGCTAGCGGGTATAAAAGATTTGGCCACATCCGATTATAACTTTCTACTTTGTTAGAACTGTTCTTTTACTTGTTAATTACGAAGCGTACAAGTCTTCTAGAAATGTCTGCACATTTGCATCATTATTATCGAATTATAATTTCATGATAAAAGGATTTACAAAATTGCATCTGTAACTTATGGCCATATTTTCTGGTAATGAATTATTCAGTGCTACTACATGCATACATGCGTACGGGCAGCTATATGTACATAAGCTATTTATGTTATTTTACTGGGCGATTTGTTTGGTTATGCAACCCTTATCTACTCCCTCATACGAATATGTTTTCATATGCAAATTTATCATATCTGTCGATTTGGAACACGTTAACTTTGCATCTTACTTTCATCCTCGCAATTATATGAATGTTTAATCAAGTCAACAGGATCAATATATATATGGCTCGGTGCACACTTCAATATCGTTTCATGGAAAATTAAACTTGATTTTGTCTATACTTACGTACATATCAATATCCTCGCATACATCCATAAAGAATGTGAATTTGTATATGTAACAAATATAAAATGCAAAATTTTCATTAACGATATGTTTACAATATGCGCGTGCTGTCATTTACAAATAGGTTGACAAGCGGGCAAGTAAACGCAATGCTAATTAATAAAAAATATTGCAGAAGTGACAAGCGTGAAAACTAATTAAGAACTGAAAAGAAATATATCGTTAAGGAGGAGCAGAAAAAATTCCTTAATATTAAACAAGCATAGGAACATAGCCACAATGAAAAAATATCATATGCTTTCAAAGAGCATTTTCAAGAAGAAAGTGTTCTTCGTCGAGATCACTGTTGAGTGGACATCAGTTTGAGGACTATTCGGTCGGTGCTTTGACCGATTAAAGATCTTGACGCCAACTTAATTCTAGAAATGGAATATTTCTTGCCGTTTTCTGTTTCATTTCGTAACTCGTAAATTGTAAGCTTGAATACGGACGGTCCTTGAGAGATTCAGCTGGTTTTAGAGCAAAATTTTCGAGAAAGCAAAGTGAGGAAAAATATTTGAACATGATAGAGCATTTTTATAGTCCTTGGGGAAATCGTAGACTAGTAGAAAAAATAATACGGAAATTGCTGTAATAAAAAATCATTTCTTAAATTCCTTTGTTTCAAAAATTTCAAAAGTGTTTTTTAAAATGGCCTGAAACACAACTCACATACTTTGCAGCCTTTTGTTTTTCCAATTTTTTGCAATATCTTTGAAATCGCCTTCTTTAGGTTAATTGAAACACTTGTGGGACAGGCTATATAAAGTTTGTATGGATGTATAGAACATCCAGAAAACCTTGTAATGGACTACTCTGCTTTTAATATAGCGATCGATTTGGAATCACTTCAACTAAATTTCTCTACCTATCCCCGTGCTGTCTGCCTACTATTTTTGTGTTCAACCTAAAGTCCGCAATTTTTCAGATATTTTGATTAACTGTGTTACGCTTAAGTATTATGACCCAAACACGAATGTTATTTTTTCGAGCTCTTGCCATATAACGTCTTATTTGGAAAAGTCATTATATGAGGAAATACATTAAGCGAAGCTGTGTGTGTACCTAAAGAAGGGCTTTGGACATCTATAATGTTTTTACTTCTTTATTAAAATAGAAAAGACTGCCGCGTTTTGATAGAAAATTAAATCTTATCATCAAATAATCGCCATTCGCCCAGTAACCGATACTTTTAAAATATTTTGCGTCCTGTACTATGTGTAGACGTACAGATTAATTAGGTAGTTAATAAGACACCTTATTCCTAGTTCCAATTGAAGGTGGCGGATGTAAACATAATCAATAACGATCCGTGGTCCGCAAGTGCTTACATCAAGTCAAAAACAGGTGTTTTAGTTGGCAGCGCGCTTATTCAAAAAAAGGGCAAGATAAAGTAGGTTTCTCAATTAAGATAAATTGAGCGTGGACAGACTTTTTTAGAAAACATATTGGAATCATAATTGAACACCAACATCTGGGCGAACAAACAGTAACAGATGGAAACGAGACTTAATCGATTTCGCTTCACAGGCCGGTCAAGAAAGTATATCTTGTGGTATCTTCAATGCCAATTTACAAACAAACAAATGGACAGATCCTATATTTTGTAAACATTAAAGAAAAGCAACGCTACGCTATTGTGAAATGTTGTAGGGTATTTTAATGTACGCTACAGTGCAAATAATAAGACCAAATTAACGGAAAGGCATTTATGTGTAAATATATATGTATAGTTTATATTTAAGTTTAACATATAGCTGCCATTATATTCCTCTCTATCCTCTTTTTCATACTTTTGTTACGCGGCTCCTCTAGAAAATCCCATAATTCAAATCTTTTAACTCATCCATAAAATTATCGAATTTAGGATCATATACCTGTCCAACCATTAATAAAACCGAAAAATGATTACACATACAGTAAGCAATAAAATCCAAATTATTACCCATGTTAGACAATAAATCATTTCTATTAAATACATAAATGATTAGAGCCATAACTAACTACACAAAAATATTAAAGCATACTAAGCAAAATAAATTACAGTTATTCCCAAAGCATTCGAGTATAAGACAAATAAGTAAGAAGATTATATTCAATTGTGACCGAATCTTTTATATCCTTCACTATCATCCTAAAAAGAGAAAGGGAAAAACTTAATCTCCATACTCTATAGTATGGACGTGATTAAGTTAAAAAACGTGAACTAACTAAAAACTTAATCTCCATACTCTATAGTATGGACGTGATTAAGTTTTTATACTTTTGTAGGGGGAAAGTGGATATTTATTACGAACTATGAACAAAAAAAAAAAAAGCAAGCAAAGGATAAGCAACCGTGTTCTCAGTTTATATTGCATTGGAGGCGTGTCTTTTACCCCATTCGAAAAACCAACCGACTGCTGCAACTGAGGCTGTTTCTCCCAGATTAGAAACCGATAGCTTTTTTCTTGCTGCGACAAGAATTCGAATCACATGTATTACGCAGTGCAGCAGGCAGATAGGCGGACAGATGCACATACTTCAACGTTTGCCTCGGTTAGTCCAATTTGAAAACCAAACTACGTTCAAGAATTTTCAATGTTTCCTCAAAATAGCTTTAGCTTTGCGATCAGGAGAATATTTACCACAGATATTTCCTAGACAGACAGGTAGACAGGCAGACGGACCATCATGGTTAGATCGATTCAGAATTCGACGCTGATTAAGAATCTACGTACTTTGTCGGGAGTCTGAAGTTTCCGTCCGTGTGTCGCACACGCTTTGACAAAATAATATACTTTCCTTCTTCGGTGGGAGGTATAAAAATAAAAATATTCACGCGGTTCAACCGTTATTAACTTATATATAATATTCTGTGACGTAAGCCATATCAAATATGTATATATGCAAGCTTACATTTTCTCTCAATTGTGTTTTTTTCATTTCACAGGCAATTTTATTTACCTTGTTTTGCTGGTATGGTGCACGCAGCCAATATGCGTCTGTTTGCCTATCGCAAACCTTCTTCTGGTCGCATGGTAGACATCCTCGTGGCCACACCAATGAAGATATTGACTTCAAATTTAGCAAAAGCTATGGAAGTTTCAGCGCGCACGTTGGGGCTAAAAATGGGCCAAACCGAGGATGAAATACGCCCACAGCTTAACGTAATAAAAAATAAGCATTTGCATATTCTGTTTTAACCCAAAGTGATGCGTATAAAAAATTTGGTCGTAGTCGAAAATATATTTCTCCCTTGTTTCAATTCAATTTGTATGCAAAATTTGAAGATGGGTGTCTTGCGTGCATTAATACAAACACAACACTTGAAAACCTAAAAGGAAAAGCGCCCGTGCAGAAGCTCAGTTTGAAGTTTGAAGGTGTGTAAGATTGATCTTGACACGTCTATAATCAATTATTATCTAAGCGTCATATTTGGTCTCTTGAGGTGGCAAGTATATAAGATTGACTTTACGTCAAATTTAACTTTCCTACTAATTAAGTTTCTCAACATGCAAACACGCACAAACGGACAATGACCAGAATAATAAATTAACTACATATGGCGACCAATAGTCTGTGGAATACATAGAGCTGTTATAAATTAAGATGTTACGTGCATTACGTACGTATGCACCGGCTTTAAACGACTCCATGCTGATATAATATAATAAAATATTTAAAACAATTTTCGCCGTTCTTTTCTTAGGATCGTTTAAAAATTATACATGTGTTGATAAATTATAAATTGCCATAAAGTGTAAAAAAAAATGTATACATATTTAATGATGACTTAGTAGTTGTTAAAGCTTTCATCATCGTCATTAAGTGCGGTTGGTGTCTACCTAGCTTTTACGGACATGCAACAACAAGGATATGTGCATGAATCAATGAGAGGAGCATGAAGCAATGACAGGGGCATGAAACAATGACCTGTCATTGTTTGAATCATTGTTGGAATGACATGAATCAATATATGAATATATGCAGACTCATATATATATATATATTCATCAATGAACCACGAATTGATTTATTGAAAATTGTAAACTAAAATGCATTTGATGACCTCTGCAATTGTCTTTAGCTCTGATGGAAGCACAAAAAATAGATTTTAATAATTTTTAACTCTTTTTGTACATTTTTTAATTGTATATAAAGCATTTGCGAAGGACATGAAAACACGAAAAAATGTTTCACCACAAACATACGCAATGCAATGTATGTGAACTATGGTAGATAAGCAACATTTTGATGGCGAAAAGAGAAAAGATGGAAATTATATGTATAGCTAGGCAACGCCCACCTTTGAATTCACTACAAAATTCTTTAGTTGTTGCCTTATTAGTTTCCTTGAGGTCCATAAGGAGGAGCCCCGTACAGCAAAACTGTGTATTCCAAACGTAGCACTGTAAATTTACGTAGCAAGGTACCTTGTATTAATTTTCATCATAGGACTGAAAAAATTAAAACTGGTTGCCAAGCAAGCATAAGGAGGAATTTCAGAAAATGGTCTCATTCAATTTGTATTAAATTTCTCACATTCGCTTATTATGCCACAATTTTTAAAAGATGAATGACGAACCTTCCATTCCTTTATGGGAAGCAGTCGCAAATCTGTTTCAATTCAGTTCACTTTTAGTAGCGTTAGTCCTTGGTGCCAGCCACGTTGATGCAGCGAACTTCATCACAAAATCTCGCCTTTCTCAAGCTCTTTTGCATAACCTAACCTTACCACAAGCGTATGGAAACGCTTGCCACGCGAAAAACTATGTTAGTTTTAGAAACAGACAACAATTAAATTCTCCCTTTAATTAGGCCTTCGCAAACTTTGACAAGAGCTTAGCTAAGTCGTTCGGTACATTTGCTCTTAAAGAAGCTTTTTCTTCACTAAACCAATTCTTTCTTTAAGAGTCGTTTTCACTCAGTTGATTCAACCTTCTTAAGCAGCGTCTTTCTCTTATTAAGTTAGTAGTATGAGGATTGGTAGTCAAATGAATATCTTCAGGCAAGGGCTAGAGCCAGAAGGAAGCTTCAGACCAAGCTTTCGACTCACTGGATATTTTTAAATTCACAGAATGCCTTTGGGGTTTTTCGAATAATGCGTAGTATGCAAAACGCTGCTGACTACGTCCATTTTATTGTCTTTACTTCTCCTACTTCACTCAGATATAACAAATTTTACTGTGGCAAAAATGTTTTTTAGCTACTTGTCAGGTGCTTATTCGACCTTGCACGGTTTGTCTGTCGCTTAATTCCCCTGTACACTGAGCTGCGAAAACCACCACTTTCAAATGTATTACAAATTGAAACTTTCTTAATAGTGCACTCAGGGATGCTTAGGATGAAGCGATTCACAATGTTGTGCCTCTACAACGATTACTTTTATTATTGTTACAGGTATTCATTTGAAAACATGGCGTGAGTGCGGGAAGTAGGGGCAAGTATACATTAATCAAATATTAGTGAAACTGCACTGAAATAATCGAATTACAAAACCAAGCTATAAATTTTAAAATTTTAGGAAATAAACGGGCTGTCATTTAAAAAATAATAAAATTAATTCAATTATATGAACATTGCCACAGCTTATTAAGCATTTCTTTAAAGAATCGTACAATTGTTATAGAATTAAAAGCATGTAAATGCACTATCACGGCCTACTATTGAATACACTACACTACAGTACAGTTATTTATAGGGCGTCATTTGAAAATAAGGCCAATGGGAAGTGGTCAAAAAAATTATCCGATCCAAATCATTTTCGTGCTTGGGCCAGAGCTCGTCACCTAATTTCATCAAAAGTTCTTGAAAATTATCGCCTATAGAAAGATAGACGAACGGACAGACAAACTTATATCGATTCAGAAAGTAACTTTGAATCGGGCAACTTCTGCTGGGCGTTGCATATATCCACACAAACTTAACATATCCTTCTACCGCAAATGATTAAAATATTCTTTCTAACAAAAAAGGGATAAACCTAATTTAATAAATTATAAAATTTATAGCAAATCATATTTTGGTTTTAATAAAATGTGGAATAATTTTCATTTAATAATTTGTTAGTGTGAAAGTAGACATATGCGTTCTGTGTAAACTGTGCCTACGGACTTTCATGAACTGTGCAAATAACGTTCATTCTATTGTATATGAAAATAATTATCATAATATGTAATTAAATATATATTTACATTAACTGACCTTAATATAAAATTTGCATAAATTTTATTCCTCTAATTTTTCCGCTTAAAAAAACTACCATACAATAGGCATTAATCTTAAATAATACTACGCTCCTAATTGTAGACTATAGGTATTCATTTAATTCTTTTTAATATTTATTTATTTCTTCACAACATTTTTATTGATCATCTAAAGACTGAAAATGGTTTCAAGAAAATTGTTTGCGAACCTTTATAGAAACATCCTTTAATTTGTGTTTTTTTTTTTTTTTTGAAGAGCTGTAGAGATAGGTGTAAGTGTACATCCGTTAACCGTCAATTTGATAGCAACTTAACGGAAATAAAATGTTTTTCTTTTTTCTTCTGCTCGCTTTTACAAGCACACGAACATATTTGCTTTTAGGAAACGGATGAAAATGTCAGGAAAATATATTGGATATGATTTACAGTGAAATAATATTAATGGAAATACACAACTTTCTGTAAAAAATCTACAATTTTTAACCTAATTTAATCGAGAAAAGTAAAAGGTTACATTGCCTTTGAAGCTTTTTATTTATTCTCTTAAGGGGTAACATCCCTGTATATATTTGTCATTGGTTCAACGGAGAGAATATGTGGAAAAAAATGCATGAAGTCGGAATTTCGAAGTTCTTCCTAAGGTCCCCGAAAAGATCACCTGTGTAAAATCAATTACCTTTAAAAGTGGTAAGACTGGGTCTTTCTGAAACCATAATACGGTGTTTTCGTAATTATTTATCGCAACGTACACAAAAAGTGTTTTTTCATTTATGTCGCTCAAGGGTGACTAAGCTTTCATCAGGGTTGCCCCGGGGTAGTCACCTTAGCCCACTTAACGATATTTTTTCTTACATGTATCAAGAATTCATCACTTAATCACTTAACTTTATTAGTGGTATGCTTAAGCTTCAGTCAGACTTAAATAGATTGATTAAATGGTATAAGGATAGTGGTATGTCACTGAACTTAAAAAAATGTTATAAGCTATCTTTTTCTTGTTGCACTACTACGCCATCTAATTAATTCTTTGATAGCTACAAATTGGATAATGTAGCCAGATATAAAGACTTGGGGATGGTCCTTGATCCAAACGTTGCTTTGCGTTGTGTGTAATAGTAATTTTTATTTGTTTGATCCGCCACTGAATGGAGATGTAGTGACTTGGGTACACATATCTTCAATTATTTGCTTCGTTTCTGAACTCTGTATATGCGATCAATGGTGCTGTTTCACGGATATGTCGTTGACATCCTTAGTTCCCGCAATTAGTTCTTTATATCTGTTTAATTTTTCGGGATGCCGATGACTTGTACTTATTTCTACCGAACGGGATCATTATCTGCCTTTACGGGAATGAAGGCTATATGCAAAAATATGAAAAAATTGGTGGGGGTTGTCGAAATCGTTTCAGTTTTTAGTTCATTACTTGTGCCTATGTGAGCAGATCATAAACATTTTTTAGCCTTGAGTTCCTTTTTTAATCATTGCGTTAAATTTCAACGACCTCTTTGGGTAAGAATAGGTATATATGCAAAACGCAAAATGGTAATTGCAGCGTTAATTAAAAATTATGTACAAAGATTTCACAGATTCGCTCATGAAGTCTTTTAAGTTATTCTTAATTGATCAAATGTAAAAATACGAAACCAATATCTTAGTCTTTTTTCTTTTCTCATTTCACAATTTTGCTCTTGCATTAGTCACAAGATTCCAATTGTAAAGAAGAGATATAAACATCAAGAAAATACCTGGCATCGTGATCAAATGACTGATTGCCAAAAAAAACAGAGTAAAGAGTAAAAACAAAAAAAAAAATCGATACAACTGTTTTTGTGTAAAATTTACTAAACATTGAAAATCAATGGTTTTGAGCAGTGAATTTTTCAATTTTTTCCTTTATTTAAAACTTTTTTTAATAAAAGATTCGTTGTCAAGAGCATCGATTTTTTTCGCTTTCTCATCAAGCAATTATTCGCAAACTTTTTCTGGTCTTGCAGTCTTCACGTTCGTCTCATTTCGAAGGTATTTCAATTTTGGTTACACAGAGAACTATACACTTCTGCGTTGCTATTGTAACTCACATTTTTCCACTACCTTTTCATTAAGTAGTTCTTTTTGATGATTATTTTTTCTCGTAACGCAAAATAGAAGCAACATCACGCTTCACAAAGAGCTTTGACCTACATTTCGCTGCTAAAGAATGTAGATGTAAATGATATTGAAACAATTTCATATTCTTACTATTGGAAAAATATGCAAACAAGAACGATTAATGGGAAGAGAGTTAGAAAGAAGATTAAATTTATATAAAACTTCGATATGATAAACAGCTCTACTTAGATAAATCTTAAGGTTAAGCGAAGTCAGGTAAATTTAATGCAAGAGAAACAGAGAGAGAGTTTGTTTTGAAAAAAGAATTTTTATATCTATAACGCTTCTACGTAGTAGCTACAAGCACATCAAACAGTTTAATTAAATATGCATAGCTTTGCAGGAAGTGAATCTTGTCCAAAAAATATAAATATAATAAGATATGAAAAAAAGGGTACTAAAATAATAATATCTTAAGAGTGCTGATTAAGACTGTTCTTCTTTTGTGACGGAGTCAAGATGCATGCTATAGCATTCATATCCGCGAAAATGTTAATTGAAAACTTTTTCTTAAATAAACTTTTGGTTTAATGAACGAAACCTAGTTTGCCAAAATGAAAGAAATATAATCTTGGGGCGTAAAAAATTGGATTTTTTCTAAACGCCACAAACTTTTAATAGACCATCCAGTTAAATAAAATTGACACCGAAAAACATTTATTTTCTACCTTCAACTTCATTAAAATGCAAATTTATTTTACAAAAAATTATTATGTAAATTACTTTTATTTTTTTATTTTTTTGTAATTTATATTCTACTGTCCAAGCTTTGTTTTTGACATTGTGATCAAGGGAATTGTTAAAAAAAAAGACCACTTGCTCTTCAAGGCTTTTTATCATGGCGATTACTGTGAAAAAAATTGAGGCGACCGTCAATTGAAAAATTCGCTGCACCAGTCTGTACTCTTAGCGGAATCGGAGATGTACGCAAATTAATCGGTTGAGAGTTTCTAGGCTCACACGAAAGTAAATTAAAAGCTTTTAAAATGTTGTAATAAATCATCGTTGGTTAGAAGATACAGTTAACTTATGATCTAAGTGTCGAAGCTCTTCCTAACTGGTAACTATACTAAACATAATCGCCATTATAGACAAAAATCCATGACATATATATTCAGTTATAGTGTGAGAGGGAGGTGTATATAAAGAGACAAGAAAAATAAAAAAAATTCATTTTGGAAAGCACTCAGATAATTTTTCGGAAACAAATACAATTCTATATATCTTCCTTGGATTTTCCTTTGATTCACCTGCTTATGTACCTAACATGACTAAAATTCTTGCAATCTCAAAGAAAACGCTTTTCAGAACAAATCTGAAGGGAACGAAATGCTTATTATTATAATTAGGGACTAAGACCAGCTTTATTCATTATCAAGACCAAGTCAAAATGAACTTTTTCACTTTTACACATACAATCGTACGTTAAATCAGAAAGTATATATATGTTGATATGCTAAGCTTGGCTTTTTTACCTTCGAAAAATTAATGATAAAATTTATGAAAGATTGAATGTTTGACAAAATTATTAATCTTAACAGACTTGTTGTGTGTGTTTGTGCATAAGCAAATTACTTAGAAGAAAATCCATTAAAATAGCTCTTATCGCTCTTATCGTTTATTTTTACAAATGAGTTAAAACACTTAAGTTCCTGAAGATATTATAGCGTATATGTATCATAACTCATATTAAAGTTAACTCATGCAGATATTTTCATCTGTACACACATGTACGTATTATGCATTTTATGCTTAATAAGCGTTACGTCATTATGTATGTGTGTATATGTATGTACTTTTTCGCATATTTGGTTATGCACGATTTTTTCTTATGTTTTTAGCATATTAATGCTAATGATGACAATATTGCCCTCGACCAATAACCATCATAATAGAAAAAAAAAAAAAGGAAAAACCAAGAAAAATACACAAAAACACGCATATGCATCAAGAGAATTCACGTACAAATCATATGCTTACGTTTAAGCTGAAATATGAATAGAACACAAACTTCCGTTGAACAGTTTATTTTTATATTCACTACCTAAAATATGTTAAGTTTGACAGAGGTTTCGAACATATCGAAACATATAGATCGAAAATCACGTGAAGCACATTTTCACTTAACGTTAGTCATAGTCATAGTCGTTGTCCCTGGCTGTCTGCCAAGCAGTACTCATTACCCCAAACCGTTTTCTCGCGCAAAGGCATAGCCCATAAAGGTGAGCTAATTGCACTTCTGGGCACCATGAGATGAAGTGTGGATCTAAGCAATCTCCCTATCGGTGTGGTAATCAAAATATTAATCATAACTTCATTCTTGGAACGAAATGTCTCTCTTTGGATATTCATTTGGCTTAGTGTGGAAATCAGTTAAATTTGCTGCACTCGTCGACAAAATACCGGTTATTTTAACAATAAAACAATTTTTCAAGAACTTTACGTTCCAAAAAATAATAGATCAAAACATCGACGTCTCCTCAGGACACTGCCCGCGTATACTGACTACGTTTCTTCCAACAGTGACAACTTAAAGACTTTTGAAATGCTCATCAAAAGCAATTATTATCTTTGGGTCCTCCACATCTATTAAGTTATTACGTACGATATTTCGGCGGTCTACGTTAATCATATTATCCAATATATATATATGTTAGGTTTATAGGGGTACCCTTCGCTTATGTTTTATTAAAAACTCGTAGCACCAACATGTGTTGCACGTTTTAGTTGTAAATACGGTATAGGACTAGTCATGTTTCATAGCATTTTACTTTGATAGTACTAACTAAAAACAACACATTACGGGGCCCGTGAATTCGATTTAAGCCGATTATAATTTCTTTCTTTTTTTATCTCCCCCCTTGCCGTAATATCTTTGTTGGTACGTGCATTTCAAATTTGGTGCCGGGTTTACATATTGAATTAATCGACTATTTAAAGCCATTGGCATGTAAACATCAACACACATGTCGACAAGTATACGTATAGCTTTTGTTAGTTTAACGAGTATCACAACAACAACAACAACAACAATAATAATAATAGCAACAAGAATGAATATATAAAGCTTTTAACCTTTTTCGTTATTATATGTTGTAGCGATGCGCTTGGTTTATTGCAGCAACAATTGCGCATCACATTAACCAAAACTTTTAAGTTCTTTGTTTAGCGTTCGTTTGTTTTTTTTTTTCTCTCCTTTTTCTGGCCTAAAGCCTAGGCTATAAGTTGGACACGTTGTCTAGATACAGTTAGATTTTTCGTAGGCATCTAAGCTAACATTCATACATACCTATGCGTTGACATGACTGAATCTGTAAACATACATGCCTATGTATTAGTTGGCATGTCTTCATTAGAGTTTGAACCTGAACTCTAAAGCCATCTAGCAATTGACTAAACGATGCACATGCATACATTTGATTAAGACTAATAAAGCGATTAAAGTTGAAAAGAGGAAATTTGGAATAATGAAAAACATTTTTATTTTTCTCTTCTTCATTACTAAATACATAGAGAAAGTAAAGAAAATAACGTGACATGCTGTGTAAGCATAATTGCTAATAGACACAGTCTTATGTAACCCATCATTACCGTAATAGATTATATGCAAAACATTATACATCTACGTGTATGTAACGTAGTCGATATAACTAAACGTATCTTACTAACGTAATAACGAAGATTACAACAAGTTAAACAATTTTAGGGCTTAGTTCTATTTTGATGCTGAATTGATCAAATTAATTCATTCATTCTTTTCTAAGTTAAGTAAAGATGAAAAAGTGTACGTATGTGTAACCATCGGAACGTTGAATTAACTATGGTTTTACAGAACTATTTTTATTATTTGATCTTTTCACGATTAAAGTTATGTTCGTTATTTTATTTGTTTTTTGTATTAAACTTCGTGTCCACAAATTGCATACATTAGAGAGAGAAGAGAAAATAAGCCTTTCTCTGATACATAGGAAGCGATCAGCTTATGAGGGGAAAAATGTTGAGAGTTTAAATCTTTTCAAGTTAAGGTCAAGGGAATCATTAACACTTTCTTCAGAAATCTGCAATTGAGTCAAGAGTTCAAAAAACTTAAATAGAAATATTGACACCTTGTTAGGGTTACCAAAGCTTGCGAGCCTGGTCTTCTCTTTACTACGCAGAGTTTAGTTATGGATTTATAGCTAATACGTGATCTGTTTGGCTTTCAAATGTGCTTTGAAAGGGACAAGACAGGAAAATAAGATAGATGCTAACAATCATTTAACATATTACAAAATACGCGAAAAAGGTCGTAATTAGTGTGATAGAAAACAAAACTACTTATGTTAAAAATGAAAACAAGGATCACCATTTATTAGTTTCGATAAAGGCATTAAACCGAATATTTCACTTCTGTTTCCAAGGATAGGTTTAGTCTATTTTCATCAGGGCCAAAAAGCGAAACAGAATTCCATTCCAAATCGCGTAAGGCATATAATATGAAGTTCAGCCGACTCAGTAAAGGAAAGTACTCCAGCGTTTGCCTAAACAAAAATGTACACAAGCTCATGGTATGGAAACAAAGCGGTCGGTAAATTCTTTAGATCATCTTTTTATAAAATCCAAGAAGGGATTTAGCTTTACTTACTGAAACATCAATATGAATATCAGATCCGAGCTTTGAGTTGCAAGCAACTTCTAAATCCATATGAATATCAGATCCGAGCTTTGACTTGCAAGCACTTCTAAATCCATATAATGTGACACATTTGGATTATCCCATGCGAATGACAACTTGTTACATTTATTTAAATTGATTTACATTCCATTTCCAAGTGTAGAAACCCTTCAATAGTCACGGTACTAAAGACGAGGAAAAGCTTAACCAGGAAGATCGTTAACAAACAAAATAAATGAGAGCGGTCCTAGAGGATTGCCTGCATTTGCCTCAAAATATCCAAGACTTAATTAATATATGTTGAGTGAGATAACTACTGATCCATGTAACTATATACTCCGGAATGCCAAGACGACGTAATTTATAAGTTAGCAAGCCATTATCGACCATTATTGTCAACCGCTTTCGACAACTAAGTGAAGACGACGTCAGTTCCTTTGCGATGTAGCTCCAAAACTCCGGAAATTTGATGGAAGTGGTCCAATAAAAAATATGCTGACAGGGTGCAATTACCACCACAAACAAGAGCTAGTGTAATTCCACAAAAGTGGCTCTGTGATGCATTAAACTAAAAAATTAAAGTAAAAAATTTATTTGATGTTATTTTTTTTCTTTTCTTTTGTATATACATTAATACCTTTCTGTCAAGAGGAAACACCAAAAGTTTCTTTTAAACGTTAAGTGCTTTCAAGCATTACAAATCATTTGATAATTGAAACGAATTGTTTGGAAATCAAGCACATTTTAAGATGTTGCTCTTTTTACGGTTCCAAAAGGAAAAAAAAAATTGTTAAATTAGTTTCTCAGTCATTTCTACAAAGTAGAGAAAAAATTTCCAAAATATTTCCTTGAAAAGCAAAAATTCATGACAATAACATCATATAACTGCAAATAAGCAAACTTAACGGTAATTTAGCTACTGTTTTCGATTTTTTTTTTCTTTCTTTTCTTTTTTATGAAGAAAAAGATGCTCTTTCAACAAGCAAGTTATTTGTCGCGATTATTTGCTACTTGGGGGAATAAAGTAAGCACCGGTAGCATCGCTAGATTTTCATGAACATGTATATAAAACAATAGAAGCATAAATTACGTTTTTTTTTTTTTTATTTATTTTTGTTTATCGTCGTAGTTTGTTGTATCAAGGCAATGTGGTGTCATCATTAGCTTTTAAGAGCGGTAATAATAAAGCGAATCTTATTTTACCTTTGCCGTACAATCATAATCCCGTACCAATGCCGCCTATGATATATATGCACAGCTTTAATATCATAATGATGATAAATTTGTGGGAGCCGGAAGTTAGACGGCATGTAATAAGCGACTTACGTGACCGCTGAATGTAGTTATATTTATTTCACCATTGTATAGCTAAAAATGTATCTATAGGTATTAACTGAAATCGCGCCATGTCTTTATTCGGTTGTGACTCATCATTACTCCGGCCCTATCAGCTGGTCGGCTTATTCGTCGGTCTATTGTGGCGACATTCTAGATCGCAAAATTATGAAATTAAAATTGCTTTGAATATTTGAATGCTTTCTTATTTCGTTCAATAAGAGTAGAACGTAGCCGAGCAGGCAGAGATAAATTTAGGAGATCGAAATATCAGGGACAATTCTGCTGACCTTTTTCCTTGAACTTTAAACGTCGTTTCGAATGTTGACTTCGTCTAAGTCTATGCTGGATATAAACGTTAAAACCACAGCAAATGACATGTAACTGAATTTCGGATCTGGATATATATATATGCATATACAATATAACATATGTTTAAAAAGTTTTAAGCTCTATAAATATGTATTAGAGTTTTATTAAAACTCTATTAAAAGATTTATTGGAATCCATAAAGAAATCTAACGCGAAATATAAACAAGATTTGACCTAAAGCGATCATAAGTTTCTTATTTTTCTTAACATTCTTTAAGCCAACTTTTGTTGCACACTTCTACGCTGCTATAACTATAAAGCAAAGGATTAAAACATTTTTAAGTATTTTACTAGAATTTTGCCCAAAAATATTAGATATGCACTTTATGCTATTTTTGTTCTATGATTTTATATCATATAAAACCGTATAGCGTACACGTTGATTAGAAAATTGTTTTAAAGAGGGTTCAATAATAAGCCGAAAAAAGAGCACAGACAAGTTGAACATGTGTTACATCTTTAGAGAAATTTTCATATCAGTAGAAAAAAAAACTTGATTCTCACTTTGCCATCTTAAAGTGCGGAGAAGTTTATTAGGCTTAAAGACTTATCTTTGTTACGTATTTTTATAAAATCGATAAACGCAATGAGCATTAAAGCATTCTTCGTTAAATTACTTTCATTTTTATATAATATTTATTTATATTATTTTGATTATTATTTTGTCTATTCGGTCTATTTGGCAACTTAAAAGTGTTATGAGAAGGACTTACTTAAGGAGGAAGCAACTTAATTTTGAAGGAAGAAACGTTTGTTCAAAACTAAGGGCCTTAACCTAATAGCCTTAGAACAGAATTTTGGATTTAAAAAGTTGTAAAGCATTATTAAATGGAGAAGTGTCAGAGAATATGCTCATAGAGAATCTCTAAATATGTATTTTATAAACCTTTATAGCTTTAGTGGGAAGGAATTGTTCGTAGACCTTTTTTCATAATATTCAAAATATATACCTATGGAAAGTTATAAGCAGATAATATTCGCCAATAATGTAAACCTTAATTTTTATCCATTCCAAATGTATGAAATGTATGGATGTATGATAAGATTTCAAGGATATTTTTATAACGAATCCTTACATTTTCATCTTGACATCAAAAGTGTAAGGTTAAGATTGAAATTATTATGATTGACTTTAAACACATTAAAAATTGACAATTAAAAAAATACAAGCATTTTGTGGTGTGCTCTTAAGAGACCCGTTATGACTTTTTGAGAGAGTAAAATTATTTATATGGTTGGGTTCGTTGGTTTGCATCAGCCTCAGACTATGTACAAACAAAAGTGCTTGTGACCATCACAATAGTCTTTATACGACTGCTATAATTCTTAGTGTATAGTTTCAGCAATGATTTAACTCAACTCCAACCTCTTGTGATATTTAGTTAATACGCAACCGAATTGTTGTGTTTTGTTTTAATGCGGATTAATTGGAAAATCCGGTAGAGCAACAGAGCGACTGGAAATGTACACTGCAAGCAAATTTAAGTAAAAACCTTAAGATATATTAAAATATCAAACAAACAGGAAAACTATAACTTGGTTCAAACACTTCTTCTTGCGTGGGCGCCTGTCAATGAGAAGACCAATTCGTCTTTATTTCAAATATTGGTAACAGCAGGTATGTGCTTCAATCACTACTGTTACTGTGTGTGCTACTAGCCACAAAAGTTTAGTTTAGTGTTCCTTGACCTTTGGTGTTGCTTCAGTTTCCTGTGGCTTTGTTTCTTTAAAGATAGATGCTGCTTTCGAATTATATCTAAATTTAGAATATATGGTTTTTTAAAGAAGCAAAAAAAACGTATTCAAAAAAGTGGAATCTTACTATGAATATTAAACACTGCTTTGTTTTCAAAAGGATTCAAAAGATTCACATAAACAAACCGAAAAATTCATATGCCAATACAATAAGTAGTAGACCTTCTCGAAATTTTAAAGAAGTCTTAACGTTTTTTTACAATGAGTTCAAGTGTTTAAAGCAAAAGCAATCACTACGATCTCTAGAGCTTCTTTTCAAGTGTGTTCAACACTATTAGCAGATTTATAATATTTATGATAGGTGTAGCGGCTTCTCACATCCAAGATCACCAATTACCATCCATGAGTTCGATCTATTAATACAAGTCCAAGGGTAAGGGCTCCATAAAACTGCAATAGCATGGCTATAGAATTAGGCTGATAACGAGAATAGATAATATAATCTGATAGCAAATCTATTGAGAAAAGAAATCATCCTTCTTCCGATACATCTCTCTGGCAAGCTATAAAGAAACCCCGACGCCAGACAGCGAAATCTATAAATCTTTCTTAACTGCGGAGGCATTTCTGAGTTACGCTTTCTAAGCGGGAACTATTACGAACTGAAAGGATTCTTAGTTGCAACTACAATCTTCGTTAAGAGAATCACAATTCTTCCCGCTGGTCTTCCAGATAAAGATACGACCAAATCATGTTGAACTTTATCGCATAATAACTCGCTATATATATACCTTACGTAGTCTTGGAGACATGTTTCTCAGTGTCAACGGCCTTTTTTCAGAACTAATAAGTCCATCCTGGCTTTTGTCGACACTTTAAGAATGTTTAGAAGAGAAGAGTTTCAAGAGGAATCAAAAAAGCTATTTATTTTATTGATGAAGAAATTTATGATTTCCTGTGTGTTTTCACAATTGTCGCAATTAATTATCCTTTGGTTTGTTGAGGTTTTGTGTCGATTCCAATCCCCGGAAATTCAATATTAAATGTTAAGCATTGATTACACTATGCTCAACTGTGCCAGCAATCTCCCAGGTAAAAAACGAAATGGATGTATAGGACAAGATGCACAAAATGCAACAGGCTTATATTTCAAACCATTTTTCCAATGGCTTCAGATGAAAAGCAATACCAAAACATAAGTAGAAAATTTCAAAGATGCCAAACATGTTGCAATGAAAAACTTTGCTTGAGCAGAACATAATAACAGAGAGATTCAAGTTAGCACATATTCTTGCAGCGCACAAGGAAACAATAAACATTGAAGATGGCCAGGAAAGCGAGGGAAAAAGAAGTTTTTACTACGAAACAAAGACATAGTGTAATTACAGCTTAAATCCAGACTATATGCAAGTGGTGGAAATTGTGTCAAACTCCAGCTGGGAGTTAAAAAGATGGTGTCTTTAGATAAATCATAATGAATTCAATGATTGGCAGTAATTATGATGGGATAAAATTTTGCATGATGTTGGAGGGAAAAACAAAACCACTAACAGTCAGAATGATATAATAATCGTGTTAGAAATGATAAAAATGATGATGATGATGATGATGATGATGAGGAAATCTTAACCATTAGCAATTGAGGTTGCTCAAGTGAGATTATATAACGTAGTGCTTAATTTTTTTTTTGCAATAAGTCATGTTTCTAATGTAATTGTAATGTAATGGTTTTATGCAATATTCATACATAAGGTATCTAACCGTTTTAATAAATCTCCTTTTATATAGTTGCATAGGTGTATAAGTGTGTGTTCACGTAATAGCGCAACAAACGACTGTCACACTTTATGCCAACAAAAATTAAATGTGTAAGACCATGACTCTCTTTTTGTTAGGCAATCTTAACAACTGTGGCAAGAAGTCGTTTAACGTGAACCATTGCTAAGCCTAATACAATAGTAGAACAATTGCACATACCTATCTCTCTATGCTATAGAAAGCTTCTTTGCAACGTTTTGTACCGACATATATGCACTGAAAAGACACCAGCAGTCAGATACATCGACTGATTTGTAATTGCTTTTGACGTTGATGTGTGTAATTTAAGTTGAAGAAGAGTTAATTTAAATGTTGACAGCCCATCTGAAATCCAAAAAAACAGAGAGATAAAAGAATAGTCGGTAAAGGTGTTTGAGTTAAGTACAAACAAACAGTTCTTACAATAAAATCAACTAAAAGTCAAGAATAATTTCGAATAATTGTAAACCTTTCGTCATTAGCTTGATTCAGTTGCCAGGCAGGAGGAGGCATGGAGGAGCTACCATGCATGTGTAAACAGGTTAATCCAGATTTTATGCACTGTCTTAAAAATGTTTCCTAGGGCTTATGAATTTTTTAGTTCAGAGAAAAGTTTATTTTTCTTGCCCTAAGTAGAGAAAAGCTATTTTCACTTAAGAAACTTAAGAAAAAAAATGTTGTAAACTTTTTCAAAGTGTGTTTGGCAGACGTTCCATACTACTTGAAAAGTTAGAGCACTTCTTTTCAAGAATTTAAAGTTTGTTCTGACAATTTGCAGTTTTGCAATAAATGGTTTTTACCTTAGCCTAGATTTATGGATCATCGGAAGATATTTGTGTTAACTTGAATTCCAAAATCTTTTAAAGTTTTCAAGCTTTTTAAAATGTCATCGAGAGTTTGGTGCAGGACGAAAAGGCGAACGCTTGCTTAGAGCATTGGAGCAGCTAAGCTGTACTTTTTATTACTTGGCCAGAATTTGTAGTTGAAATTATATCACTCTCTCTAAAATAATAATTAATCGCGAATCAGCAGTCATATCATTCAGGAAGTTTCAGGAAGAAAATCTTTTCAAACGTTCCAAATGTAATTCGTGCAATAGTTTATTTTTAGCATAATAATAGGGATTTTCTACTTCGTTCAAATCGGGATTATAAGTAGCAATAGGGTGATGGGTTAATGATTCCATATGCTGCGGCGTCAACGGCTGAGTTACAATTATATCCTTCGGCAGGTATTGTTGCTGCGAATGATAGCTATTGTTAATGCCCTGTAATTGCTGTTGATTTGTGGCTTCGAAGTTTGACGAATGCAAGCCATTAATCCGTTTACATAATGGTGCCGATTCACATTGTAAATCATCTTCGCGATTACGTCTCTTTCCGCTTGATTTAAAGTAAGTCATAAAAGTTCAGAAAAAAAAAAATGCATTCTTGATTCTTGTGAGAAAAATTAATTTTATCAGATTTGTTTGACAATTAGCACATCGGTCAATAATTTCCAGGACCGATACATAGATGTTGTATTTAATAAAAAAAAATCAACTATCAAATGACGCGTGTCAAAATTTCATATCCAGGCAATTGAAATATTGGAAAAACCTTAAGCCGATAAAATTATTCTTCAAGGAGATTGTATTGACGAATAAACTCGAAAAAAGTGCAAAAAATAATTCTTTTTTTTTTCTTACTTAGTTGCAGAAATTCAGTAAAATCTCGATTATTTACCTTCTTTTTCAGTTTTTTCTTAATCGCGCGTCACTGCTCAGACACGGCTCTTATGAACTTTATATTTCAAGTAGACATCATGTACTTATCATATATCTTCCTGATTCATAAAACTGCATTAATATTTTGGTTTGTTTCTAATCGTTTTCAGATTTTGAGTTTACGTGCACGCGCTGAGTCCACCTAACTCTCTTTTTTTTGTTTTACACGGCACACAAACTTACGGGCAGTTAGGTAAATGATCAAATAAAGGTTTATACCCTATACTCTATTACCTATCAACTTTTTATTAAGTCATAATGCGTACTACCTCAACTTGTGTATAAAACCGCACATACATCCAATCATGATTTGAAATTCTCCATTCTTCGTTTTAATTTATCAATCAATTTGCTCTTTCGAGGCATTCAACGAACTCTAATCGCTACGCCTGATCAGTAGATTTCAATTCTTGTAAGCATGAAGATGCCGGCCTTTGATGAGAATACCCTTGAAAATGCTTCTCACAATATCCAATTCTTGAGCACTTTACTGAATTGATGTCCCTGGACACTCATCAACACTATAGCAAAATATTTCGATGTTTTATGTTGAATGACGGCCAGATAGCTTATGACCATTAACTGTTTCGATCTCCATAAATTTTTTAAATTAACCGTTTCGCAGTTGATGAAGTTTAATCACCCTCTCGTATGTCCTGTCATGTTCAAAATTGGCGACCTCTTCATATGCTCCGTTATTCAAATACAAAATTCCACTTATAATAAAGATAAGCGAAAACAGATACTCCAGCGAATGTAAGCTTACAAAAGAAAAAAGTTTCTCGTTGAAGCTGTTAGGAATTAGTATCCATTTAAATTTAATTATGACAGGGTTTAGGGTAATACTTAGGTAATAGCGTTTTTCTTTTTCAATGGCAGGTTTGAAACGGGCATAACTTCGACTAAGACAGAAGCCATAAACTTATTGGGAATACACCCAACTCTTTTTTTACAGGGTAGATGCTTTCCTTAAAAATCCAAGCAAGAGAAACCGTGTAAGATGAAATAGCCCCAAAAACCATTCATTTTTATTGCAAAAAAACAAGTGTACAGTAAAAATTCAGTTCATAAGTGCTTAGAACATATACAAATTGAAAAATCAATTTCTCAACTATTCATCGCTACTTAATAGCAAGTGTACACGTGCGCATTTGTTACGAACTGAATCGATAATACTCTCATCAATAAATATGTCCAGTGCATTTGATTTGATTCAAATGAAGAATTTCCTCTGTTATTAACGGCGTCTGTTAATTTTGTTGTTGTTGTAACGTCTGTTCGTAGCATTTTTTTTTTATTGGTTTCTCAAGCTGCTTACATAAGTCCTGATATCCAAGTTTCGGTAAGACACCACCAACATGAAAGTTAAAAAATATATTTGTTTTAGGATTCGTGTTAGAACAAAAAGTTCGTGTAAAAAAAGCCCTAACGAAATAAATAAGCAACTACTAGCTGAACTTCGCCTTCGGCTGTTACTTTGTACATGAGTTTCTATAAGATACTTAAAAAATAACATTTGTTTTGGGGTCCGTGTCATTTCAAAATCGTGTAAAAAAAGAGTGGGTGTACTTTTTTAAAATATAAGAAAATCCATTTGGTTGATTTACTAGGAGAACATATTGATCGATGTAGCTGGAAATGAATCGTAGACGGCCTTCGTATTTTAAATTCATTATGGTTTTAACTAAAGGTGGATGCTTGCTGTCCAATTCGAATCATAACTTTCCATCAGCAATTTGCAAACCATCTTGACCACCATCCAACGCATTTAAGTTTTTTTTTAATATTAATAAATTGCTGCAATAAATACTTACAGTTTCACTTCGGGTTGCAATAAAGGCAACTCCTCTGTTCTCACATAGGGAGGATTTGAAACAATTAAATCAAATTTTCTATCCGCCAACTCTTTTGGTAAATACTTATTTTTTGAAGTTGGAATAAGGAGTGAAACGATCGCTTAATTTTAGGGATTTAGCATTTCCCCAAGCCAAAGTTGTAGCTACTTTGCTAGATTCAATTGCTGTAGTTGTGACTTGACGTAAAGCATTTAATATTGCTAAGGATATGGCACCAGAGCCACAATCCACTTCTAACATATCAATTGGTTGCTTCACATTTCGATACAAACTTCTCCGTTTCCGGTCTTGGTATGAATACCGTTGGCGCTGTTTTCAAAGTTAAATCCA
Source organism: Glossina morsitans morsitans (assembly GCA_001077435.1). Taxonomy (NCBI): domain Eukaryota; kingdom Metazoa; phylum Arthropoda; class Insecta; order Diptera; family Glossinidae; genus Glossina; species Glossina morsitans. The sequence continues at coordinate 20,853 of CCAG010015994.1, read as the reverse complement.
TGAAAGAACCCGTTTGCGTCATACATCTTCCTCATCTGTACACTTCATAAAGAATTATTAATAGTTTTTTAGTGGAATTCAGTGTACAGCCTAATGTACAGACATAAAAAACATTGTACCCTCTACATTTAGTTAACAGATCCGTCAGTACATATTATATATGTACAGACAGAAAGGGCTTCGAATGCTGTACTAGATTATCAAACCGTCTATTAACCGAAGGCATAACATTGCATTTAATTTAATCGCGAACTTACTTATTCTTATTTGTTTTATGTCTAATTCGAAGCTATAATGAAAGGAACTTACTGCTTACATGATAAACAGATTCCTCTATATGTCTTAGAACAAATCTATTAAGTGTTATATACACCAAAACCGTTGTATTAGATTTCGCAAACGTTTGCAACAAGTGAGAATATGCCTTGAAAACTCTACAAAGGAAATCTAATAAATAATGGGGCGATCGACTTTCATATGGCCATCTGTCGTTATGTGTCCTCCCGTTTTTGCAAATCGCAAATCTGATCTCAAAATTTTACTAAAAACGAAAATTAAAGTTAAGCTCGAAAATCAGCGGAGTCGGTAAGTGGACAAAGAAGTTTTCCTCTTTTATCTTAGTAGCGGTTTTAAAATTGTGGAGTTTCCGAGTTTCGAATCGGTTCTTCAACTTATTTCTACGTCTAATTATACAAGCAACTTACTCAAATCGAGGACCTGCTCACAGTTACCAAAAAAAACTATGTAAGTAAGACGCAGATAAAGGTGACACGATCAGTATGATCTTGAGATCAAATATCGTTATCCACCTAGTGGTGATACGCATGAAACGATTCGTCCACAGCCGAACATAACAATTTTCTTCGTTTTATTTTCTAATAAATTTTTTGTAGAAAATTCGTTTTACCTCTAATCTGCAATTTCTTCACGTTGTGTTCATCGAAAGCTATACATGTTTCCCTTTTAAAGTGCAGCTTGGTTCTTGCCCCTCACTTGTTTCTTATTCTCCTCGTTTTTTCTCTAGACAATATTTATTGCATACATTTCAAAAAGCAATATAACAATACCTTGAAGCTTTATTTGTTTTTACTGGTCAAATAGTTCTCTTTTCTCTTCGTGTCTCAGTTTTTTTTTAGCGAGATTGCTTTATTTACAAAGGTAACGAATAAATCGTATGCGGGGGTGTCGATTATGTATATTATACCTACACAAGCTGTAAGTTTGCTTCCTTTTTTTCGTACCTATGATTGTGGAGTATATTAGATTTGTCACTGTTCTCAGAGCACTGTACGTTAACATGTTTTTGTTAACTGCTGGAATTTTTACGTCTCTATAGCAAGTTACGCTTACCGAATTTTAAAATAATTAGAAATCAGAGGAGGTTTTTTTCGATATTGTTGTTGAAACCTTGTTAAAGGCATTTAAGGGTATTTTCGTACAAACAAACATCGCAAAAGTTGAGAAATCAAGAGAGATAAAAATATCGTACCCGGTAGTTTTGATGTTGAAAAGTAAACGATAAGGATCAAAACAGTCGTTCCAAGTCGAATGTCAATTCTTTCGTTTTCTTTGTTTTTTTCTTTTCGTGTCTCAACACTCTACAAAAGATAATAAACGAAATTCAACTTGCTAAAGTAAACATGGCAATACCACCATCTGCATTAACATGTGTGAGTGATTTCGTTTATTTTGCATTATAAAACGGTACCTATACGTGGCGACTGCAGCATGGGTTTGAGACATATGTGGGCAATGGTGAGCTGGTTAAAACAATATCAAAATAGTCAATACAGCATACATTTTTTGCTGTCTTCTATGGTTATCAGAAGCACACAAGGCTTGGCGTATACACCAACACAAGTATATGGTTTTATTAACACACCTTTAGTTTAGTTGACAATTTATCTTTACTGGTTTTATTGTACGCTTCTCTATTGTTGTTTTCTTCTTGCGATTGAAAATATCCAACCACCCATTTCCATTTCCAGCAAGTGATGAGAAATTTCTTTATATGATTAAGCAATAAATTATGACATTTACTTTTTTGCATCATAACGAAAACAAAGTTTACAGTAAAGCCCTAAATTAACGGTATACAATGAAATTTAGGAAAATGACGGGATGGAGGCGCTTACTCATAAATGAAGTGCTTAAAATAAAGGACCGTATGACGGTGTATGCCAAGAAGAGTTCATTCTAGATTTCTTTATTGCGGTTCTTTAAAAGCAAACAAGATTGGATCCGATCGAAGCCTAATCTTTTAAAAAGAGGATTTGGTGTGAAATACATTCTGATGATTGAGAAAATTTAAATTAATTGTATAATTAAGCAATAATAAGTTTACCTGAGCAGAAGGTTTCAGTTTAAACCGTGTTTAAAGGATTTATCATATTCTCAAGTGCCTATGATGCCTCTGCTTGAAGTAATCCGCTCGGTATAGTATATTACGGGTTGGTCCATCCAACAGAAACTATCATCATAAAAAGCTGCTAACAATAACGAAGTATTAAAGAAAACGCCGAGTATGAAAAAAAGACAGTATCCAGAATCGATCATCTTTCCCAAAACGCTTCCTGGTCGCTTACTGACAGCATGAGTGACGCTTCCATTTCTCTGATACACCCAAAAAATGGGATGTTCTCTTGAAGTAAGCACCTTTCTCATAAAAGACCGATAGGGAACTACTTGTATACTTGGCATACACGTTATGTGGTCTCTGATGAATATTCTTAGCCGCTACAGGCCTAACTTCGCCTAGTGAAACACTTGCTCTAGAGAATTTTGAAGTAATAACTTTACGGGATAGAAAAGCTGCTTAGATTGAGTCTCAAAATCATATTGAACGCCGACGTTTCTTTCCCCGCTTCGCATTACACGGACTAATTTCTTTCACATTCACAGTGTCGTTAGCTAAACGGGCGACACTAACACGCTCGCAAAAAGACCACTGTGATCAAAAAGTAGTAGATCTGAGTTCTACTACGTTTATCCCGATGTACTATATTATAAATTATCTTCACTGCGCTATACTGTTAATAGACAGTAGTAGCTTAGCGTTATCTATCATGTGTGTGAAGGTATTCGTAAGATTTATTAACGGAAAACTCTTGATTATTGCCTTCTTATAATCGGCGTTCTTATGCTCTCTTACTTCTTCCAAACCTTCTTACAATTTCTCGATTAAGTTGATTAAACTGGAAATCATTTGTTCCTGAATTTTATGATATTAATTTGATTCGCAAGCCTAGTTGTAAAAGTGCACGTTTTCAGCCAAAAAACTATATTTTGGCGCAAATGTCAATTATACAGTGCTTCCTGCTTAAGAGCAAAAACATTTAGTTGACTAAGCCAACGGGATTGAAATGGAAAAGTCGTGCTCCATTTTATGATATTATCATATTCTAGCCCATGAGTACATATATACAATTTTCATTACACCCCACACCGCTTGCTATACATGATATACCAAATTTACGCGGATATGCGTAGCGCCCACAAAAGCTTAAGCCAATGTTTTACGCCCCATGTTATATAATCCCACGTTCCTACAAAAAATATTTTGGTGCATGGCAAAACTGTCTAACTATTATCTTATCACAGAATTGGTCCACAAAGGTGGCTTGTCAAAAAAAAAAACAAATCAACTGTAGCAGAATTGGACCATTTAGGTACATATTCGGATTCCATCTCGTATATGAACTCTGATGGAAAGTGACGAAAAGCTCTTTAAAAGCTCATTTAACATTTCATAATAAAAATTGATGGACAATAGTAACTTCACATCGCAATTAGATACGCCAAATTAGGACTCAGCAAGTCTATTTTTAGCATCCCACCTCCTACAGCGATACTTATGAAAACTAAAACATTTTATGGCCATAAAGTCCAGATTTTAGTATTTTACAACGAATAATGATCGAAGAAGACTCGTTTTACTAAATTGTAGACCAAGCCAGACCGCGTTTTGAGCGCGTTTCCCTATAAGCGCTGCCATAAGAAGTTAAATACGAAGTATCATTGTTGGAATTTTATCATGAACATGAATGGATTGTACTAAGCGATGTGGTGCAGAGCATGACAGCGACTGTGTGTCCGAGTATAATATTTTTAGTTGATTTGATTTGAATTACGGGAAATATCGATTCGAAATTTCGTATATACATGTTTACAAGATCCAAATTACTTTGAGGGAATAATTCCAATTCGCTCATCGACACCCTGCACCTTAACAGAAAAGTGTGTATTTCATTTTTGTTAAATCTTTTGATGTATATGTGTGCCCATAATTCGTCACAAGGTGAGCATGCAGTTTCCTCAGTTATATGCGGCGTTTATTATTTCATTTTTTTTAAACGTCTTTGATTCTTTTGTAACATAAGTTCTTTGGGGCAAACACAAATTAGTAGACTAACGTGGTTTCATTGACAATAGCAAGGCTTTACTGAAATGATTACACATCTTATCATATGCAAGCTTTGTGTATGAGGGTTTGAATATTACATTTTTTGCCCACTAAAGGAATAAAGAAACGTAATCATATGCTCCTTCAAGAAGTCTTCTATTGATTAAAGCCTGACCTACAGAATTTTCCCAGGGCTTATATTTTTGCCTCATATCAATTCGAAAATACTTACAATTGATGTTTTGATTCGAACAATACTCAACATATGCAGTGCGACCTTCTTCTTTGGAAAAACATCATTATATCTTCACTTGTGAGATTGTAGTGCGTGACAAATTCGGTGCATATATTTCTTTTTATTAGGTAAGCTTTGAATTGAATGTGTCTTTGGTGTTCAGTTTCCACAAACTTGCCTTTGCCTTTTTATAGACTTTTGTGCGTGTGTTTCATATTTGACTATTTCTAAATGTATTCTTGTTTATAAACCTGTATAACTATTGTTGTTGTATGAATTTTCCACAACAATGACTTAACGGTTGCTTCCGACTTTGAAAGCAGTAAAGTGAAGAAAAATTATAAATCGAATCCCATATCTAGAGTAGAAGTTCTTTTTTCTTTTCATATATAAACATAAATTAAATTAAAGTTCATTATAACGCAAACATGCTTTAATGCATTAAATTTTTCTTTCACCCATACCTGTACACGTACATACATAATATATATGAGAAAATCACGTGCCTACATTCATAAATATGCTCATAGTAAACGTGCACAAAAACGTAACCAATTGTGTGTGTGATTTATTTGTGTGTATTGCATACATAGTAAGGCTTACGTGAAAAGTCACGACCTAAGTTATTAAGCCTGTTGCCGCTATTGCTGGTCAACAGCTTGAGATGTATGTAGTGATATGAAAATGAAATTATACAAAAACATAGAATAGAACAAAACAAAACGCATAAACACAACAAGTGCAAGGCATTATAAAGATAAATCCAAAGCACGCACAAGTCGCCGCCTCACCCCAAAATAATTGGCGGCAGAGTTATAGACAACGTTGGGCAATATAACAACCAACGCCCACTAATTAGTTTAATATTGGTTTAAGTTCGGCAACTGCGTCTGCTTAGGCGCATATGTGAATTTACAATGGAATTGTTTTATGGTGTAGTCTAGGATAAAGGAGGCTGGTGCTTTAATACTTTAAAAAAGTTTATTGCTGATCTTGCTTGTATGTATGGCTTTTATCTCATTTTTGGGTGTAACAAACTCGTGTCTCACAAGACTGCTTTGGCATGCGAATCAGAAAAGCTATTTAAAGAACGCACACACCCGCGCACACACACACACACACACACACACACACAGTGCTTCACAGATACAAATTTAAGAATTGAAACTAATTAAGATGCATATCAGTTGATAATATAGCAAAGGAATATAATCAATAGAGTAAAATGGAATAAAAGCCACCGACTGTTAATTTGTTCCTAAAGTGTGTTCTAGATATGAGAATTTAACAATGATCAGCATTAAGAACAATGCTAAGGCTATTATGAAGTCTGGCAAGCAACATATTGATTGCTATATACCTTATCAAATATACATATTCTTAACAGATCGTAAAGAATATCGATTGTTTTGAATTCATCATTTAAGAGTCTTGAGAACACAACTCAAACATAGCGAAATCAATTTAATCCTTTCGGTCTGTGGGTTAAAAGCACGACTACGCAGTCAACATTCTAAATACATTCGTCAAATTAATGCTTCGTTAAATCGGTCAGGAAAATATATTCTCAGTCTCTAAGTTTTGTTTAGTGAGGGCCGGGGTATTCTGTCTCTTTATATTCTACGCTACAGGGATGTATGTAAAATTCAGAAGGGCTTCAGATAGGTTCACCTTTATTATTTCAGAAATTATTTCTGAATCGATGTTAGCTTGTCTGACCCTTTGCTCTGATGCCTTGCATTCAACGTGTCTGTTTTGTGTCCAACCTATTGGTTGCAATATTGGAGATATTGTCACGAAATTTGTTATGTTGGAACTGGATTAGATTGCACCTCTTTTACTGCCACTTTCCTTATAATGCTTTATTTGCGCAAATATCTTCACAATCTTCGAAATTCCTCGACAAAAATCTCTAAGTCATACTGTGTCATCATACTTAATTGACATCAGAAACTTGTGGTGGTGTGGGGTGGGTTAATTAACGCTGTAAGCCCTATAACCGTTGGTATGAAGAGCAAGTCTTTATATAGCAAAAAAACCCCAAATTTTATTCTTTCTGATGAAAATTGTTCCCTAACAGTATTTTAGCATTAAAAAATTTAACCTATTAAATCTGGAACACATGGGTCTAGGTTTGTGCCCTCCCACATATAAGGGTTCTCAAGAAACGAAAGTCTCTGTTGTTCAAAAATGGCCAACTTTTGGGACTTTGTGACGAATATGGCTAAATAATACCAAGTTCTTCGACGGATAAAATTGAAATTAAATTTGTTCAAATTGGCCAACGTCAGTTTCCCTATAAAGGATTCCATGAAACGCATGCATATACTTGGGAACATGGTTTAATTGGACATAGTGAGAAAGTGAAATTCTTGCAGAACACTTGTCTTGTCTAATAATGTTTTACAATAAAAAACATCGAATTTTCGATGCCCATCACCTCTGGAAAATATATTCAGCAGCAAAATGCCAATAAACGTCACGTCGTCTGTCAAACATGTTAAACGTATTGAACACAGAGCATTAAATGAAAGCTAAAACTTGTCTTAACTTTCCAAGAAGATGTTCAACGTGTCCCATGAGATGAATGCGTGTTAATGATGTTTCGAAAGGAGAAAAACAAGTAACTGGAATTTCGATACATTTCCTTTTTTATCGTGGAAAGAACTCGCTACCGATGTCGATCAAGGCTTTTTAATCCACCAATGAAGGTAGTAGGTAACATTTGGAAAATCAGAGCTAACGCTTTTATTAATCAATTAGATGTGTAATATTATTGCCCAGATCAAATTTGTATTATATTCTTACCAAATGCAATGGCAAAACATCTGGATGGCCTTAATCGTAATAATAATGATAAACCTAAATTTTTCTCAATTTTAAAAAAGAGGCAACTTTTCAGTAAGATATGGCTTGTTTGCCCGTCTTCTTTAAATATTGAGCGATCTTCGAAGCCCTATTCCTAATTCCGTTTGGGACGAGGAGAAAAAATACTTAAAATTTTTTTTTTTTACGTGGATTTCTTCTTTTATTATTTTTCTCATCACACACAATAATCCACCGCGTTCTCGCATGGTTGAGTGTTCTAGAAATACAGCAAAATAAATTAAATCAATTTTATCTATAAATCAATTGATTTAAATCTCTGCAAACAAGAGATGACTGCCTCATCATCATTATCATTATTTTTTGTTTAATGTTCTCTTGCGAGAAGAGGTCAAACGGAACTGGAATTTATAAGATAATCATTTATTGTGGCGATTTTATGTTGTTGTTATTCTTATTTGCTTCATTACAATTTTGTAACACCTTGTCATATTACGTTGACTGTTCCCTTTTATTTCTTCGACTTATAACAGCTCCTTTATCGTCGTTTAATTTGCACTTCTACCATACATGCAACTATTCGTTTTAAGTGGAATCCTTTCAAAGGAAAAAGATTTCACAGTCAAAACGACTTGTTTGAGTATGAAAAGTTTAAGTGAACATTACACGTAAGTGTACCAAGGAAGCTCTTATAATTCCTTCAAATGCCGCATAGTTTTCTTTTCTTCTTCTAAGCATGTAATTAGGTAGATTCAGAAATCGAGTCAAGTTAATAAAAATGAATTTAACGATCACCTAAGGCAATAAAAAACAATTCACAAGGCACAAGGCAAGGCATCCTCCAAAACGAGCCTGCCCCACCAATTCAATTTTTCCACTTCAATTTTGTTTCTTCGATAGATGAACTTCCTTTTTTCATTTTACAGCGAAGTAGCACTTGATAAATATCTTTAGCAAGATGTAAAATTATGTGTTATTAATAAGAATGTTTTAAAGCTTTCGTTTCCTAAGATGTTTGTATCCATCATCGAAGAAGAGTGGGCATATACGAATTGTATTCTTGCTTTTGCAATGTCCAGGAATAGACAATAAAGATAGTCCCTTTTTCTGTCTCCTATTGCTACCCACCTATAAATTGTTTTTCTTTTTTACATTTTAGTTTCGAGGAAAAATTAATATTTGGATAAACTTTACTGTCTAGATCTCTATAAGGTTTTAAAGTTAAATAGGTTGCATTGGATAATAGAAATAGAAAATAATTACTAGTGGACTGTGTGAGTGAAGGAGACATCGATCCTTCGCATGAGAATCGTTTGCCTGATAGCTCATCACTTAAATAAAGAAAAGAAAGATGATATAAAAGTTGATAACAATCTATAATAACTAGGTTTCGATTTGTTATCTGAAAATGTTCTTTTATTACCTCCTTCAACATTTTTCTGCAGCGAGCAAAACCGATGTATTATTCATTCATAGAAAAAACTACGTTTACTCATCTTGAATTCTACTCTCCGCAACACGCACGCTTCGAAAAAAACACCGACAGTTCTTTTATATTTTTCTCCACAATTTTTGTGGTTCAGTTAAGATATTTCCAAAAACCTGTAGCCCAGATCTTTGTTAAGGCTCCTCCTCCATGCTCAGTCCAAAAATAATTTCAACTGGTTTACTAACATGTGCAAACTTGACGATAAAACTTCAGTTACTTCAATTAAATTTTCATTTATTTCCAATTTACCTTTACCCACACTGGCACGTTCTTCATTCAATTACAAACAAATTGGAAATAAACTCGGGATAAAATGGATATAAAATTTCATCATTAATTCTAAAATTTGAAATAGAAAGGAGCGCTGGCCCTTCTTGCTTAATGCGACATCTACAAGGGGCGGTTTCGATACATAATACACTTTCGATAGAGCACGATTTCAAAATATCGAATACGTGTTTTTATTCCCACCGCAGAAGGATGGAGGTACTCCTTCATTTTGTCGAAACACCCAGAAGAACGCTCCAGAGTCCCCATAAAGTATATATATTCATAATCAACATGAAATTCCGAATCGATTTAAGTATGCCTGTTTGTCCAGCTGTGTGATGTCTGTCCTGGCCGCAAAACTTAAGCTATCGACTTAAAATTTGGTAAAAACATTGGAAGTTTATGCACGCAGATTAGTATTGAAAATGGTTGAAATCGGTTAAAGAAAGCGTCTATAGTGCCGCGTAAGCTAAAAACACGATTATTTTTCAATCGGAATAAATATTTTTTTTTTGCTCATTACTCAAAACCTACTGCAGATAAAGCTACAAAAATTTGAACGTATATTCTATGGGCGATGCTATATTGCCTGTGCAAATATGGGGTAAGCTGATCTCATTTCAAGTTTCACAATTTTACACATCATCAAAATGTAATTAATTTTTCCATGCTTTGGTGACGTCCAGAAGCGAGCTTCAAAAACGCCATAAAGTGTATATAGTTTTGACCAGCGTCAGCTGCGGTCAGTCTATTTACCTGTCTGTCTGTCCGTTTAATAAAATTTGCAGTATCTATGGTAAACATTCTCCCGCAGCTGAACCCATTAACATTGGGCTGTTGAGGGAAAAAGTTGCTCACCTCTCCTCTATACGTCATTTTAATTTAAATAAAAATATGAAAAGTTTTCGTATAACACGGTTTCGATACATTACGGTACGAATCAACCGCGTTAAACGGGGAATGTCATCGATATCACGAAACTTAGACCATGTAGAGGAAAATTGATTGCAGATATTTGAAGGTCGTTTCATATAAGTAAAAATCATCAAAACATTTTGGAAGTGCGCTATAACAAGTTTTCTAAAGATCGTCAATCAAAAAGAATCAAAATATCGCGAATGCGTTTTCATTTGTTTTGTGAAATAAAATATCAAACTATATGGAAACACGTTGCTTGGGCTATAGGAATAAAATTTTATTTTCCTTTTATTTACGAAGTTATAACATTCATATCATCTTTTCCTTAAATGTTTTTGAGAAACTTTGCTCCCAAAATACTCCGTCTCCTCGTTAAATCTGTTGAATGGTAGAAATTTCTTCTTTAAATATGTTAAATGAAAAATTCTTTTCGTTTAATCTGTTAAATGCATACACTCTGTCCTTTTTGGAGCGATTGTTGCAAAACTACCAAAATTCAGAAATAAGTTATCAGCTGTTTACTGTTGGTTCAAGAACTAACTAAATGTAGAAGAGTTTCTCAATTATTTACACAATAACGCCTTTAATGGACAACAGGTGACACTGCATGAGTTTTTAAAGAAAAAACACTGATATCTTTTGCTGATTAAGTGAATTTTAAACGAATGAAAAAAATAATGAAGAATATCTTAAAAAAGTCGAATAGATTATATTTAGTGTAAATCTTTTCAGTTCAAAGTCTGTATAAAAATAGAATCATAGTCAGTTCATAGTGGCACTAATGCTGCCATTTCTCTTGCTTACATTTCTTCACAGTCAGTGTTGCACTACACAAGGACTAAGTGTAGTCCTTGTACACTACATATACCTCCATACTTTTACTTATTTCCATCTAAAGGCTGTAGTAACCGCTCGCAAAACTTCGAAGATCGTATTTAAACAATAAATAAAGGCAATGTAAGAATGTTCAGCCTAAAAATATAAAACGATTTTTCAGTACATAGTACACAACTTATAGATAACAATATGAAGCCTAAACATATAAAGCAATTTTTCTGTAAACATTGCCATTTTCCAAAAAGCATTTAGCACTAAAGGAGAGGATGAAACTTTTGTTTCCCAAGGCTTTACATCCGCAATCAAGAGATGATAATCTTTAAAAGTAAATTTCTTTTCAAGGAAACTGTTTTTTCAATCCAAAGTGTGATTCATTTTTCCCAATGAAATTAATTCCAAAGTTTTATCATGCGAATTCGAGTTTGGAACCGTTCTACTTTCAAATCTTTTAATCCCCTCAGCAGACAGCTTGAAGTAGTAATTGAAGGAATTGTCATCAAACTCACTTGTTTCTTTCACTTTGAAATATAACGAGTAAGTCGTCATCAAAATTCCGCTTCGATATATGACCGGGAATCGTTCGGTCCATGCCGCCATTACATTTTGCATTCATAGCCAGTGATTCGTATTAAAAAAAATTTCGATTAAACAAAAAGTATATTTTTCTATTCTAGCCATCAGGAGTTGCAATAGATTTCTCCGTTTGTTTGGCTGAGCGGGCAAAGAATCCCGACTAATAACTCAATTTCAAGTACGGTAGAGTTTTCAATAAATCCGACAGCCTTAGATGCCAGTGCTTTAGTAGTGTAATCTTAGAATCAGTTCCGTTGACTAAATTTACTATAATAATAATAGATTTCTCGAACGGTTTTAATATGCTTTCGATAATAGAGCATAGGCGCCCAACTGTTTTTATATGCTCAATGAACACAAATAGCGGAAAAGGTTTGGCTATACCTTTTTACGATACGCCTTTTGTCTATTATCCCTCTTGACATTATGATTACTATATATTCTATCGAAAAGAGTGACATATAACATATGCTATACAATATAAGATGTATGTCTATCTTCTGATCAACTTTCCTACGTATTCAAAAATATGAAAATATAATTTTTGTGCGCTGTGCTTGTGGTGCAGCGGTATCTTAATTTTAGATGGATGTATAGAACACCCAGAAAGGCTTTGGAGAGATCTATCTTTTATTTTACCAAAGCGATCTAAACTTGTCTGTCCGACAGTCCGTCGCCCGCTTTTGTATTCAATCCACAGTCAATTTTGAGATGTTTTGATGAAATTTAACAGACCGACGCGTTTTGATTGAAAGATGAATCGAAGACAATATTGAAAACTATTCGCCCACTTCTCATATAACGTCTTACTTTGAAAAATTGTTATATGAACTAACTATATTAAGTAAAATGGTATAGGTGTTTCTAGTGATGCGTCGTGACTCACTAACCTGCTTTCGTGTTTAGTTTATGGCAATACGAAGCGCTGCCGAATTTTATGGAAATATGCGATATTCATCGAGTAGACTAACCGGTTTTTGACGCATTTTGTAATTAAATTTCAAATATTATTGTTATTCATCGAACACACTCTTCAATAAAGTGAATACAAATTTATTTAAATAACTAAATGCCTGAGCGACCAAGTAGGACCTCGACTAACAATGGTTGTGGTTTCAAATCTCAAGTGCGCGGAGTTTTCTTTGCTCGTAGCAATTGCGAGGGCTTGGTCGCTAAAGACATAACTTACCGATTGCGCACATGCCTACTAGGGGGCGGCCACCTATACCTTATATCTTTCTCTTTTCTTGAATACACGAGTCAAAAGGCGTCCCTTGAGTGATTGGTCATAAAAGAAAGTTATAAAAGCGCACATTAAAGTTTTCTAGTTTTTCAGAAGAAAAATGAAAATGAAAATCTATAATAAAAAATAATAATTCTTAAAATTAAAATACTTTACTTCTTTGCTTAACTGTCAATACCAAAAATTAGCGAAAATGCGTCTTTCGTTTTATAATTATAGTGCACTTTTGTTTATTTGCATATTTTTATGTTTTTTTTTTTTGAAATTTTTTTAATATTTGTTTAATAGTTTTTATAGTTTATTTTTTTTTTAATTTTTTTAAATAATACATAATTTTTTTAAATTTAATAATAGATTACTTGCTAATAATACCTTTACTACTACATACATATCCATATTCATATCCATTTCTATTTTAGATATTTTATCGTTACTACGAATCGCATTTTATAGACTTTAAAAAAGTATTTCTTATCTGGCTGTGCTTAAAAAATACTGCGACAATAATCAAACATAAACGCAATATACACAAGTTTTAGTTTTATACAAAATAAAAGAGATTCACTAAAGAATGGTAAAAAAAAGTCAAAAGGAAAAATCCTCAAAAAATGTGCCGACTTGCCTCTACTTTCCTTGTTTTCACAATTTTCTCATTTAAACAAAATAATTACATTATTTTGTGCTTAATTTTGTAGATTTCTTTTAACAGTTTACTTTTAATTTCTTCGTTTTTTTTTTTTTGTACAAATTTTATACTTTTTGTAAACTCAAGACTTTGTTTTTCTTTGCTTTTCTTTTCTTTTTTTTTTTTTTTTTTTTTGTAAATTTCCTTTTCATACTATAGTGCGTTGTTTTTCAAAAGAAAAAAAAAAAGAAAAAATTTAAAAAATTAATTTATGGAAAAAAAACGGTTACCCTAGAAACCTTAAAGATTTTCATAAGAAACCCATATCCAAAGCGGTATACAAGGCTCTAATATCACTGTGTGAAGAAATGCGCCAGAAGGGGAAATTCATGGCCTTAGCAGCAGCCTCCTCTTCAGCGCCATCACCTATCACCACATAAGTACTTTTACGGCCGAACCGAGTAACAATACGTTCATAGCAAGTTTCTTGCCCTGCAAAGTGAATACAAACTGCAAAGTGAAGACAATGGCTTTACGTCATCTCAGATTTATGTACTAACCAATCTTATGGGCACTATAAATATTTTCGATATTAAATATAGCTCCCAAACCAAACAGTAAGACCTTCGCTAAAGCTGGCGCCAACTGGGTAGAGGTGACCAATACATTAACACAATTTTCACGTTGAGCAATCATATTTAAGCATTTAGTTGCCAAAGAAGCCCAATTGTCGGTAGCCATTTCGATATCTTGACGGATTTGTAACCAAGCTTCTCTTTTACCCGGACCTAATAGGCCTCCAACACTATACACAATAAACACAATAAATAAATTAATGAATTTCAATCAATATAATCATTACGGGATATGACTTACTTCCCCCTGTATGTGTTATAGATTTCTTTAATTTTCCGATAGCGAAACGCCAACTTGCGCATCCAATCCACTCCGCCTCTTACTCCGGTAGGCAAACACAGATTGGCTGGTGCACCCGGTGGTGCACCCGAATGAAAGCCATCTGTCGCGAAATTGTAGGTGCTCAAGTCTTGACCATTATCGTCCGATGACACGTCATCAATATGCACTTGATCACATTCTTCGATCTCATTGAAGAAAAAATGTGTATCTGCCATAGTGAAGACCATCTCCTCCATACGGAATGCTATAGTCATTAAAGCACTATGATCTTTGGTGTAACGGCTGGCGAAGGAACCGGACAATAACGTATGGAAGATGATTATCGTTTCATCCAAGTCCCAAATGAATACCCTTTCTGGAGGTTTGTTCGCCTCACTATTTGGTGTATCGGAAGTAGTGCTGCGCGTAGGGCTAGGCTGTTGATGTCTTCTACCTCGAGCTCGACCGCTTTTCCCAGTCGGCGTGCTCTTCGTTAAAGAAGCTGATGAACCCGCCACCGCTGATATAGCCGCCCCGGCAGCACTAATATTATTATGGTTAGGTGAGATCTGCAGAGGAGAATGAGGTGAATGGGTGTTGTGTAAAATTGGTGTAGTTGAATGTGTATCGGTAGGACTTTCTGAGAGATTAGAAGGAGCTACATGAAAACCGTGGCTGGTACTAGAACTAGGAGAGCTGACGTACGGTGAATAATTGGCGGGATTGTAATAGTTGCCATATTGATCATTATAGTAACCGCTATAATCCTGTTGAGCTGCGGCTGCACCGAATTGAGCGAAATTGTTGTACCCGTAAGCGGCTGAATATAATTGCGAGGGATTGTTATTACTGTTTGTGTATGACGTGGTTAGATATGGCGAACTAGGCTCAATTTTCGTAGCTGCTCTAGCCGCCGCCGTCGTATAAGGACTACCATAGGTAGAATAAAACGAGGGCGTGTATTGCTGCATACTGTTATAGTAATTGTAATAGTCATGCTTGGAATCGTAGGCAGCCGCAGCAGCAGCCGCCGCTGCTGACGAATTAACAGCGGCCATACTAGATGAAGCTAACGAATTTGTTGGCGACTCTAGACCACTGACACTAGATACGGAGCCAGCTAAGCCGCTCACTGAAGAGCAACCGTATAGCGTATTGTTACCACTAGAGGAACCGTTGTTAGGCGACGAATCTAAATGATGACTTAAAGCAGTTTGCAATGTATCCACATCTACGTTTGCATTAGCAGAGGATGTTTGCTGATGCGCTTGCGATTGCTGTGGTGTTACGTTTAGAGCGGGCGAACGATTCTCTGACTTAATTGGAGGCAGTTGAGTTGAAGACTGTTCAGCTGACGTTAACCAGTGAGACATGCCACCACCTGCACTACTCAACGAAGCAGACGTTGATGCAGAGAGCCCTGTTGCGTTCTCATTTTTAGTAGTCGTCGCAGATGTGCCGTGCTGTTGGTGTGTGTGATATGTTGAAAAACTACTACCGGTCGACTGAGCAAATGTATGCGAGAGATTTGCACTTGAGTTTAGACTACAACTACTGCTTGTGTTAAGATGTTGTTGCGGCTGCTGCTGCTGCTGCTGCTGCTGCTGCTGTTGATGATGATGATTCTGATGGTTAAGCGGTGAATGACTTGAGCTATTGGTATAGTGTGAGGTAAGCGATGCTAAAGATGTTATTGTGGGTTGTAATGGTTGCGTTTGGGGAGGCAAACTCAACGGACTGCATTGGCTGCCGGCTGTTAATGCCGTTGATGTTTGGGCGCCCGCTAAAGGACCCTGCAACTGGGACAAGTGAGCTGCACTCTGATGTGTGTTTTGATTTGTACCAGACGTTTGAGAGCAAAGACTGAAAAATACAGAATATATATTTTACTCGAAATCATAAGATTATAATAAATTATTACTTGGTTTTAAAATTTTACTGATATTTTTTTTTAATAAAAATCCCCCAGGGTCGTTAAAAATTATATGAACAATATGCGTACTTTCCTTGTCGTAGCTTAAGAAAAAATAATAATAAATTTTCTTTCGAATAAAAATAACGATCCCAGGAAAATGGACAAATGCACATAAAATCAAGTCAAGTGGCTGTTGCATATAAATACACACAAATACACGCGCACACACGCACCATGCATATATCATAGGTACATGCACCATATTTGACTATATATATGAAAATGTAATATTTTCTCACACACAACTCAACTCAAATATCGCCTTCTAAACAATTTGTTTTAATGCGTTATTAGAATATAACTAAAAAGCAACAACAAAACCACTTAAGTAAGAATTTATTTAGAATATTCGGTCGTTTTTGTGAATATTTTGTGTTATTGACAAACATATGTTTAGCAAATGTTTGAAAGTGAAAGGAAAAAAGGACATTTGTTTCTAAAAGTCCCCAAACCTCTTTGAAAGATTTCAAAAACTAAAACTAGTAAAAAACTAGCCAAGGAATTTTTTATAGATTTTAAACGCCTCCATAAAAAAATCATCTTAACTATTGTCGGCCATTTAGCATGAAAAATTATTAGAAATTCGAATTTTGAAAAAAAGGACTTTTATATATCTTTTGATCGCATACTTATTAAAAAAAATTTTTCGCTTCGGAAAAATTATTTGAACTTCTTTCTTTATCAATATTATTCCACGCCTGTCGTCTTTACTTTCATTGACCTACATTCTATTCCCTTTAACTTCTTTTAGTCGCAAGTTCGAAAAGTCTTTGTCATGCTCTGAAAAAATTTGTCCTTAATATTTCGAATACCTTACTAAACACTTTGATGTATGAAAAACCAATTAATCTCAACTACAAGCAAATCGTTTATGTGTTGGTCTAGTTGGTCTTCTCATGAAACACGTGACAATCATTTTTTTCGTAAAGAACGCCTCAGATTTCATTGACAGAAATCAGATTCTCCTTGACTCTCATATACAATAAGTTGTGTTTTCTTCCTCTTTACTACTACTCAACCGTGAACTCAAAAAGTGGCATCAAATTGCTGCGATTAAGTTCTTCAATGAATCTAGATGAGGGAGTTTGTTTTTATTAACAACGCACAAAGAACTCAATGTTGTATTGATAATTTTATCTTGTAGTTATCTTTAATAAAAGTTTTTCAGTTTTCCCCATTAATTAATCATTAATTAAGATAAACTCTTTTTTAGGTATTCTTTTTTTTTTTATATTAATGCTACAGGGAAAAGTCCGGAAAGTATTTGACTCGGTGTACAGATAGCGACTGTTGCTTGAAAAAAGTTGCTTTGGTCGTAAGGAGCAACTTGAGAAGACTTAATTTTGATATTTGATAAGCACGCGCTATTCAATACTTATATGACAATCGTCAATAGTGCACGTCCTTGGCAAACATGACAAGTTTGGACATCAATAACCGCATTCAGTTCTCACTTGTGTTTGCAGAATGCCTGCGTAGCAGCTGAGGATGGCCCCTACATGGTAGCCGTGGTTATTCATTCGATAATCGTGGAATCATTAAATATTAAAGTTTCAGATAAGCCCTGTCTTGTCCAGAAGAGAAGATTTGGCCAAGACACAATCTCTTATATCTGGTATTCTAACATTGGCAAGATCTTTTGGCTTATGCAGAATTGTCCTACTCATAAGGAGCGTCGGCTACCACTTTTATTCAGCCAATAAGCCGACGCACTCTTCGAATTTAAGGCTGGCCAGAACAAAGTGGGAAAAGCGATAGGGAAAGGCCGTAGTCTAATGATTATGTGGTTAATCATTAAGTGTTCTGCGCTTACTAATTAAGCACAACTCTGCGACACTCGTTACTTTATTATTTCTGCTTTAATCGCTTCTAAAATTAACTCAAATAAATATCTGTAAAATCCTTTATTTCTCATAAACTGCATTTTACATGTCTTTGGGTGGACGTCCAAAGTTCTTTTCCAGTCGGCATGTTTCGCGTTAGACTTCAGTCTTAAATCTCAAAATTTTGAAAAGTTGAGTCCAAATCTTGTGGTAAGTAAAGCTATTTATAAAATGATGACTAAAATTTTTTAAACTCCGAAAAGAATTTCATCGATGGTGTATACAAACAGTTGAAAATGTTTAAATCCAGCAAACACCTTATTCCTAGGCTAGGTTTTCTCAATATTCAATAGTTTTAAGTTAGTACAGTTTTCAATTCTTTTTAAATTACATTAGAAGTAGTAAACTTAATTAGGCTATCGAGTTTTTGAAACTTCAAGAATGATGACGATAATGAATCTGACGCTGTTTATAAGGTCTCTAATCAGTATTCTGAGTCGTACAGGTGCACTAACAATTTGTTACACTTTCAGCTTTTTACATTTTTATGGTTGGACAAAAGAATATAACTATATGAACTAAAGGTCGCGCACAGACCAATACTGCGGTCTTCAAATTGTCATACTTTGCAGGTAGACGACGTCAATATGTCCCTGTTTGACGATGTTTCTCAACATCGTATACTCGTCGTTCTTATAACCTACTACTTGTGATCTAGAGCCTATTAAGTTTGGGCAGATGTTTGTAACATTCAGAACGACTTAAGAGATATACAGATATCTTTGATTGTACCGATCGACTCGGAAAAATCTTTCTCTTAAACTTGTGGGTCCATACGCCCGTCTTTCTACCGATCTGCGGGATGTCTGTCCACGCGCTTTTACGTTCAGCCTACAAGTCGTCACTTTTAGGATATTTGACGAAATTCGGTTCATTGATATATTTTCGTCATAACACAAACCCCATCGAAAATTAATTGGATCATAAAATCAATTCTCGAAATGTTTTATGATGAGTCTAGTTTTTGAACCTACTTCGTTATAAACCTCGTTTCCTCGGGAAGCCTTTCTCTAGTACGCCTTTACATGGAAAAAAAAACTTACAATTTTTGATATTTTCTCCTAAAAGCGAATGATGAGTTAATTGAGGCAAAGTCATGTAGAGAGTTTCTTGGTCCACATTGCCCGACTGTAATGTTTTTGTTGTTCCTTTTATTAAGATTTATTTCTGTATGTCACCGACATATCCATATGCCTTGAAAATTCTTACGAAATGGTGGCATGTGTTAAAAAGGATTGCGTGCATATGCAAAGCAAAAAAGGAAAGAGTATACAATGAAAAATTTCGTTCGCTTTAAAATTCATCGGAATTACCATTTATTTTTTAAAAAGCGATTTGAAAATTAAAATAATTGTCCGACAAAACGAAAGAAAAACGAATTAATTTTGTTTTCTTTTATGTTTAGAAAGGAAAAGATTCGAGAGAGTTCGCTAGTCGCGAACTTAATTATAAAAATGCAATGGATTTTGTAAATACTAATGACGATGTTGACCGCACATTCTTTAGTTACTTAACTTGTAGTAAGACTTAAGATTGAAGTGCGTTCACCTTATAGCAGAGATGTTGTATATAGCATTACTATACCCAAAAGTATTCAATCTTGTGAGATGTCCGGTGGAGCACGTTTGAATTAATTCGCCTTTTACAAGTAAAGGCAAAATTGCGCAAAATGTATTGAAAATATTTTGAACTAAATCTCAATCGCACGCTTACTTACGGAACCTTAAAAAATCGAAAGAATTTTTTCTTAATTTTGGAAAAGTTTTGGTTTTTGAGCAACGCAGAATTAAAGTTTCTCAAAGAGCATTTCCGGACTTTTCATGTCGAGAATGTAATGCGGAGTATATGCTGCAGTCTTTCTAAAGAGTCGCCAGAGGGACGAACGGATACGGTAACAACCGCATAAAAATTGTGACTTCCTTTGCATGCATTCAAACCATTTCCAAAGCGATGAAAATGAGCCATGTGAGCCATTAGCTCCAAGCAGGAATGACCTTTATAATATATGGCCACTCGCGAATTCACATCCAAGTATTACCTACAGCCTACATTTGGGGGTAAAATTTACAGCGGCAAGGGGATGAAAATTAGTAATGTTTAGCGAAAAGTCTTACAGGCTGCACAGATTACAAACCGCAGTCCATTTGTGATAACATCGGTGATCTATTGATCACTGATATGTATACCTATAAATAGCAAAATCATCAAGTTATCAGCAAAATTAATGGTCAGTGTGAGGTATTTAGTACGCCACACCGCTGATGCCTTTATAGCCCCAATCTTTTGACAAAATTTGTTCAATCTCTACAAAAGCTTATATATCGTGTTAATTGTTGCTGTAATATGGTCACTAGAAAGTATTAAAACATATATATACTGAGCACAAAGTTAGGGTTCATTTCCTTAAATTCATTTCCAAAAGACTAATCAATTCTGTATCATTTTACAAAAAATAAAATAATGAGACAGCAGCTCTTGCAAAAAAGAAAAAAATATTAGAATTACAGGATCCCCTTGATTGTATTCCTGCAGATGGCAACTTGCTACCCAAGACGAAGGGTAAAACAAGTTTAAAAAATATTTTTTCAATATCTAAAAATTGCCATTCAAAACACATAAATGACATTAAATGAAGCAATAAGTTTTTGAAGAGAGAATCCATAAGATTGATGGCGTTGCC
>CCAG010015993.1:0-58893 GCA_001077435.1 Glossina morsitans morsitans | reverse complement strand
AATCTTGTGAGATGTCCGGTGGAGCACGTTTGAATTAATTCGCCTTTTACAAGTAAAGGCAAAATTGCGCAAAATGTATTGAAAATATTTTCAACTAAATCTCAATCGCACGCTTACTTACGGAACCTTAAAAAATCGAAAGAATTTTTTCTTAATTTTGGAAAAGTTTTGGTTTTTGAGCAACGCAGAATTAAAGTTTCTCAAAGAGCATTTCCGGACTTTTCATGTCGAGAATGCAATGCGTAGTATATGCTGCAGTCTTTCTAAAGAGTCACCAGAGGGACGAACGGATATGGTAACAACCTCATGAAAATTATGACTTCCTTTGCATGCATTCAAACCATTTCCAAAGCGATGAAAATGAGCCATGTGAGCCATCAGCTCCAAGCAGGAATGACCTTTATATCACGAATTCACACCCAAGTATTACCTACAACCAAAATGTACAGCTGCAAGGGGATGAAAATTAGCAATGTTTTTAGTAAAAGTTTTATAGGCTGCTGCAAAGCACAGATTACAAACCACCGTCCATTTGTGATAACATCGGTGATCGCAACTAATACTTTTAATAATTCTATTGATCACTGATATGTATACCTATAAATAGCAAAATCATCAAGTTATCAGCAAAATTAATGGTCAGTGTGAGGTATTTAGTACGCCACACCGCTGATGCCTTTATAGCTCCAATCTTTTGACAAAATTTGTTCAATCTCTACAAAAGCTTATATATCGTCTTAATTGTTGCTGTAATATGGTCACTAGAAAGTATTAAAACATATATATACTGAGCACAAAGTTAGGGTTCATTTCCTTAAATTCATTTCCAAAAGACTAATCAATTCTGTATAATTTTACAAAAAATAAAATAATGAGACAGCAGCTCTTGCAAAAAAGAAAAAATATTAGAATTACAGGATCCCCTTGATTGTATTCCTGCAGATGGCAACTTGCTACCCAAGACGAAGGGTAAAACAAGTTTAAAAAATATTTTTTCAATATCTAAAAATTGCCATTCAAAACACATAAATGACATTAAATGAAGCAATAAGTTTTTGAAGAGAGAATCCATAAGATTGATGGCGTTGCCCCATCAGTACAGCCAGCTCGAAAAACACTACAGTTTTAAGTAATGGCAGCAGTCGTAGCAAATTTACGTAGTGAATTTATTCGAATTAATCCATTTCCGAGTCATATAACGAGCTCGAGCTCCCACATCTCTCCCATAAAATAATGAATGGTAACAAAAAAATGTACAAAATAGCATCGGATCGTAAGTCCAAGCGAGAGATTAAATATCTAAAGATGAAAGAGATAACATTTACTTACCGATTTCTTTCATTTGTATCCGTATGCTCTGTTTTAGGGCGTTTAACCTGCAAAATGGACAAAAAGAAAAAATAAATCTTTATTTAAATTGTTTTACAAAAACAAAAAAAAAACAAAAAAAATTGTATATATATATGGTTTTAAAATATAAATTTTTGAAAAGTTCGCATGTTATTCTTTAATCAGCCTACCAAACCATTTAGCCACAACCAATACCAGAAGTTGTATATTATTAAACGTTTATGTCAATGTCCAAAGAAAGCGATGTGCAAGCAGTGAAGAGGTTTGCGTGTTTAAATCGTGCGTATAGAACGTCATGGTTGGATGGTCGGTGGGGCCAGGTTAAAGTGTGACTGCGCACTGCTGCTGTTGTGGGTAAAGCAGGCATTAAATAAATTTTAAACATATTTTTGTGACACTTTTCAATACCCCATAAATTAGAAAACATAAAATGTTTGCGTGTTTTGGTTTTTCTTTTATATTTTATAGAGAATTTTGACACAAGACGTCTTCAGTTGCTTACGAGTTTTACGTACGTACGTACGTACGTATAGAAGAAATACTTTTGCTTTTTATATATAGATATTATTATAATAATATGCATGCTTTACCTTCCGTATGGTTTATGGGTTTTTAAAGAGTCATTATATTTTTGCACGTTCAGTTAACTACAGCAACAAGAGGAACGAACCAAGCAAACACCAATCATTCATTCATTTTAGGTAAAGGTGTTTACTTGTATTTTTTTTTTTTTTATTTTCTTAAATTAAAACGAGATTAATGAGCCTAAACGGCATTGTTCAAGTTGAGCTTTAAGATAATTGAAAATAAGCTTAATTAGCATTTACACGAATTCTCAGGCGAAAAAGTGCCAAGTTTTACAATTTATTTTTTTATTTATTTTTTTTTTTGCTTTGTATTTTTTATTATACATTGTTATTGTTGCTGTTAAAATTAACAACAAAAAATTGCATACATGTTTGTAAATATATATAAACGTGATATACATAAATCAAGTCTACGGCGCTATGGTTTGTTTAAAATAAAACGTTTTTTTTTTTTTTATTTGAGTCAGCTTTCCGGGAACACATACTAAGGCGGTGTCGCCTTCGTTATCATTCTGCAGGAAAATGTGAAACGAAAATTGGCTTAAAAAAGTATGTAAAAAGATTTCTTTTTTCTTTTAATTTTTTTTTTTTTTTTTGGTATAATAAACAATAACGTAAGAGAAAAATTACACGAAATCAACAAAAATTTGTTGATGGGAAAATTTTATAATTAATTCAGGAAACACGATTTCACGAAAATTTCCTTAAAACTTATGTTGGAGTCGCAGAGATAATTCGACCAAAGCATATAACATGGTGGAGTATGTAATACTAAATATGCTACTCCGCAGGCGTCATACTCTTGTGGATTGTTTAGAGTTCTTTATGGATTGTCTTAAGCGACATATCTATTTCCGCAGAGTGGTGACAATGAAGGCCCCAAAATCTGTCCTTAATGAAGTGAGTCTTATTTAGAAGAAATCCGTTAAAATAATAAATAGTAAGGAAGCGCGAAAAGGCGGTATTTTACGAGAAGACGTACCTATGCAATACTTGGAAGCTGTTGGTCTGCAACTGAAATAAATTGCTTACCGTACCATGATAACAAAAGATAAATTACAAGCGATGTCAAAAGCGCTACTTGGTATTTTGGCAATTCTTATGCAACTACAGTTATAAATTATAAGTTGTTGTCTCATAGAAACACATGCTTGCTCTTTTGGTCTTAGAAATCCCTTTGCCTTCGTCAGTCTTTTACAATTGAAACGTATCCTTTATATCTTTTCCTTTTCTCTTTCTTTCGACCAATCACCCAATGGATATTCCCTGCTCGTTTAACATGGTGACGGTAAGAGAGCAGCGAGGAAAGACAACAAGATAGAGAGATGGACCTATGGACAGCCTAATGGATCTGCGCCCAATCGGCAAGTGCAAAGTGCATTTGCCGACTAAGCATTCACCATAACTGCGGCGAAAATAAACTCTACTGCATTGAGATTTGGACATGCGAACAATGACTTGGTAATCGTGATTCTTATCTACTCTGCTACTCCTGTCTTGAACTTCGAATTTGATTTTATTTATTAAATTTAGAATCCTTTACAAAAAAAAAAAGAAATAAATAAATCAATTCGATAGCATATAAATGATTATGATTATCATAGAAATATGGCCTTAACCTCAAGGATTGAACTCGATTTTAATTGGATTTCCCTGAAGTAGAGATCTTTTGTGGGTTTCATTTGACATTCTTTACAAGAAGAAATCGAAATTTTTTGCTTATTTTCAGAGGCAATTACGCAAATGCAGGAAATCCGTGAAATCACTCTCAGTGTAAATGCACTATAAAGTGGAAAAAAGTCCATTCGACAATATTCACAATTCACAAACCAAATGAAACCCCTTTGGCTTCACATAACAATATTATTCAGCTCATCATCTTTCACTAATCATTCGTTGATGGGAAGACAAGTGTTAATGGTGTCGTAAAATCGGTAGTAAATGGAAAAAAAAATATTTACTTTATTTAAAAGTGATCGTATAAACACGTTATCGATCAGAACGACCAATAATTTGCAATCAATCAAAAAATGCTTTTAGTTGCTTTCACGATTTTATTTCGAAAAATTAACGACTAAAATATTGTTGATTTAATTGAACTCTCAAGCGTTTTAATTGAATCAGTGCGGGAAACATTAATTGATGTGCAAAAGCATTTTAACAAAATGGATTTGTAGTCATGTAAATCAGATCAGATCAGCATCTGAATGCAATTGGGCTTAACATTCGTTTTCATGGGAATAAGACTGGCCCTGCCCAAGCGCAGAAGGGAATTAACCTGGCTTTTTCACTGCAAAACGGTGCTTAGTAATAAGTAGATAACGTTCGTCAAAAACGGTGATGGCATTTTTTCAACGGATCAAAGTGATTGATACAGAATATTACCTAAATCTTTCGGATCAAATAAATGCAAAATTTTGAAAGAAAAAACTTGCTTGAGCGACGAAGCAAAACATTTTCATTTAACAGTGTGAACTGTTAGAACCAGTCGCTATTTACAAAAGCAAATCCCCTCTGAGTTCCTTTTCTCCACTCAACTATAAAATTTCTTACAAGAAGTGTAAAGGAAATTTACTTCTGAGCTGGTGGTCAAGTGAGTGGAAATTAAACGAAAATGTGGTGAAGAGTTCTAGAGTTAGAATACATTTTGTCAGTACAGATGGCAGAAACATAACAGAAGACTACTTTAGCGTTCAAATGCTTAGAAATTTGTTTTGAAATTTTTAAAAAGTCCGGGGAGCATTATATTTCATTGAAGTTTTGCCTAGTTCTTGACAAGATTGGAGATAGGTTTGATAGTTTGATGTGAGAGTGATTGACGAAAGGTTTTCCTTCCTTTACTCATTTTAGAAAGTAATGCACGGCGTGAATTTTATTGAAAATCATACTTTTAAGCTTACAATTTTGCCAAAAATTCAAATCACAATTCTTTTTTTAAGTCCATTCTATTAGTCGCTAACCACGTTCACAAGAAAGATTTTTGCTTTCTTTACAATTTGGATAAAATTACCGCATACGTTATCGTGTATTCGTCGGTATACTTTTTTCTAAAAGGTCTACGCAAATAACTGTAAAAGCGTAAGAAGAAGAAGCTTTTTAGAAGAGCTTACTCGGTGATATTTAAAATTTATTGAAATAATAGTTAATAGCTCTTTTAAGAGCCATAAAATATCTCACAATATAATTACAAAAGAAAACAATTTTATCATTTGAGCAGTCACAAGCAGATCAAAAAAAGGTGAATTTTCTTTCGAAAGACAAGTGAAACATGGAAGAAGACACGTCTCAAGTAGGACTGATGTGAACCCTCGGTTATTGAAAAGTTTGCGGAGATCGTTTTTAACGTAAACAAGATGAAAACAAAGTGCAGCAAACGGTTAGGTGCTGAGGTCGGGCAGCAGCGAATTATGGAAACTACTTCGGAGCTCGCTGAAGATTCGGCAGCAGAAGTTTCTCGAAATATTAACCCAAAAATGTCAAAAAGAAGACTGCGAAAAAATGCAAGTCAGTTTAATCGGGCCCAATGAACAAAGGATTGGTCAGATGGGCTGCGATCTGCTGAGACCAGCTTTAAGATAGTTTTTTTTAAGCATTCTTTTTACATCAAAATTATCTTTTATCGATCTTTATATGAGTGGGAGACCATTTTCAGAAGCGTTTACATTTAAGTTTTTTCTTTCTTCCGAAAACGTGGTAGAGCCTTCAACCTTACGGTATCTTGATGGGGTGTCTGCAGAAAATGACTCGATTGTGCGGTAATTGCTTTTATGTATAGAGAAAGCAACATTTTGATAGGTGACTGCATGGTTGTTTAAATGTTCATTTGTGAAAACGGATGTGTATAATGACGCTATATAATACGCTGAGGTCCCCTCTAATAAGTTTTTCTCGTAATTTCTGATTCCAATAAGACAGTATTACATGTTATATGCGCGAATTTAGACCTAATAGTCTTGTCTTGTAGGGCTACCTGACCCAATCTTCAAATTCTAATCTTGTTGATAAACGCAGCATTTTAAATTTTCATTGCGCAGAATGGGAGAACGTGATATCCAATGTAGTAGTGAGGCAAGACTAACCTTCAGATGCTATAAAATCCAAGAACGGATCTACTAAGCATTGACGTTTATTCAATTTCACATAAGTGTAGCAATCTAAAGAGCAAGGAGATTATTGAGTTTCGTTCTAAAAACAAAAACACTGTAGACGCTACGAGGCTCAATAGTTTATGGGCGGAAAATTTGTCAACCGTACGCAGACATTTCCTTTCGGGCCGGTTCACTTCTCCATTAGGATATACCTAACAATAGAGCGACATGGCAAGATGAACAAAACGAGGAAATTACGCTTTATGTTCTAAAAAACAAAAACCTTCAGCTTATTTCTCTAAAATTTTTGATGAATTTGGGAAAATTACGTCTATGGGAACTTCTGGGGACGTTCAACTGGGAAAAAGCAATGAACTTCGATTTCTCTGATAAGTCCATAGCTCTCTTTCAACTTATTTCAAAAATCAAGACTAACATTATTTTTCTTCGAAATTTTCTTTTAACACGTTTTGTACATTGCACGCTTTTAGCAACTTTACACATGTAGACACTGTGTGAAAATTAATAGCGAAAATATAATTCTTTTGTTTTGTGATGATAGTATAAAACTTTGTGTGTTTTGTGTACGCGTGCTTTCACAATTTATTTTTTTTTTTTTAATTGTCATAATTATTTTGTCGGTTTATCTTAGCGTTACGAATTAATAACTGAGCAAAAACACAACGCGTTGATCTTTAGCCATAGAAAAATGTTATCTATATTCATTTCGATAATATTTTGGTCAAATTTATGTATATAATACATCACTCAATAATTTGGTAGGATTACGTACGCTACTTTTGTTTTTGTGAAACGATGAAAATATCTGAACTTGATGACATGTATCCTTTAACGGTTGTGACTAGATGAAAATCATTTGGGTTCGTCAATAAGGACGACATTTAAACGCCATCCTGCGAACTTATTGAGCAGCATGTTATATGTGCATAATTCCAATTATTATAAACATACGTATGAAAAAATTCATATTCATTTATTTTTCGAGGATGAATAAACAAAGGAAGTTAGTTCACGCCAACCGCAACCATTGTTTCACTGAATGTTAAAATGCTTTTGATAATTATTCTTATGGGGCCTAATTACCCGTAGCACGTTTAGAATCGATAACTGCTAGCATAATGTACTCCTTCAGTATGATTTATAATAGTACCTAAAACTAGTAATTATGTTACGTGAAATAATTTAAAGTATTCTCAGACCTCACAAATTGTGTCCCTCCTGTTATAGTTGTTCTCTCTCTTTGCTTTTTGACACTTTCTTAACAGCTTAACAGTAATTAAATTTGATAAAATATCAGTGAAATCTTAAATATTTTTTCATATAATGTATACTTATGTGTGCGTGATTGGTTAAGTGCGTGCACACATTTCACATTTCATTTTCATATTTAAAAACTCTGCCAGTCATACATACATGTTCGGATACAATATGCACATGTGCGACAGTCTCTTGTTATGTGTTGTGTTCTTCTGTTTCTGTTGTTTTTTTTTTTTTTTTTTTGTTTTTTCTTTCTTCGATTCTGATTGTGTGACGTTGTTTTAGCTGAAAACTGTCAACTAATTTATGGCACAAGACTTGAAACAAACGATCGACAACAATCTTCACATAAGTATATCTATACAAAACAACAAAATGTAAGTATGCTTGTAGGTAATATGCATAAGTATGCGTATCGTTGTCTTTTATGAATACCTGTTAAAACTTCTCAAAGGATTGTAAACAAGAATTTCATAAGCAGAGAGAAGAAAAGATGGTAATCTTTTTATTTTTTATTCTCTGATTTAAGAATTAGTTTTTGTTATTGTTTTTTTCTTCGATTTTTTCTTTCCTTCTCTTTTTATCTCGTTTACGGATAAAAATCTTGTGTTAAATTATTTGTTTATAATGCAAACAAAATTAAGTTCACCTATACTTAATATAATTTATATATGTTAATTATTTTTATTAATTTTTAATGAACTCTGCTTGAGATCACGAATTGAACGACGATTCAATAAAATTCAATTAATTTCATTAATGCGTTTGTTTTTTTTTTTTTTTTATTTTGATTCTCACACACTGTGCTTTAAGTTTTTGTCATAAATTATCATTTGGCTAAAAAAAAAAAGTCGTTGATTTATAATCGCCTTTATATGCATTGTGTTGCACTGCATTTATTTGACTTATGAAGTGCCAAAAATATGCTAAAGATTTTTATTGATAATAAAGTTAAAAGGAATCTGCCCTTCTATAAAATTTGTTATCAACACAACGGAATCTCTGTCATTTGGAAAAAACAAATAAACAAGAAAAATGATTAATATTCCTTTAAAAACAAAAAACATTAAAAATATTGTTGAAAACTGACCACAGGTCGTCACAACAAAATGTCATTGCTCATGCGCATCAATATATCGTATGCTTAACATTCGACATTCGAATGGAATCTTCTAACAATTTATTGAAAACAATTCTTACGCAAAATCGTTCTTCTTTCAATATTTTATTTAAAAACTTGAATAATTTTTTTACCTAAAATATAATTAAATATTTAACAATTTCAATAAAACTTTATTGAAGAGTGTTCACAAATTGGTCTCATGTTAGTACAATACACCTTTTGCGATGCACGGTATATTAAGTTTGTGTGGATGTATGCAACACCCACCAATTTTATTAGACCGATCAGTTCAAAATCAGTTTCTGGATCGAGTTTACCATGTCTGTCCGTCTGTCCAAGTATTTTTGGACTTAACGTGCAGACTAATAAGAAAGTTTGAGAGGAGGTACATCAACCCTTGGTTTGAACCAAAGACGAACCTTATTTAATGGGGATTGGATCGGACCATTCTTACGACAATTCTCTATACACTGCTTTATTTTGCAAAGATCGCCATATGAAAACAATTTGCAATTTTCAAAATTTCTCGCCAAAAAGTTAGTAACTAATAGTGTTTAGGCAAATTAAATTGATGTGAAAAGTTTTGGTTTCGATGAGCTAATATTTTGATCCTACTCTTATATAAACGTTCCCACGAAAAAGAAGCCTATAGAGGAGAAAACAATCTAATTTTTAATATTTCACAATGAGCAATGGTTCTTGATAGTAATTTAACATTAAAATCAACTGCATAAAATTTTGATCACAAACATCCATACCTTTTACCCCAAGTCTTATAAGAAGGCTAACGAAAATTAAGCATTGCCATGACGAAACGGTCTCTCTTTTTGAATATATTATTTTATGAATATAATCCATGGTCCATGATAGTAGTTTAACTTATTTACACCACCTAAGTCTGCCGCCCTATCCCATACAAAGACACTTATAAAAGTACGGCAAAAAATCGAATTTTCGGTACTTTAGGAAAGAAATAGGTGCACAATAATCAGGTCTTTGACCTGAATTAATTTTATTACATTTGCACCACGTCAACCCACGTTTAAGGTCCTCTTCTGTGTAGAAACTATCACAAAAAGCACATTCTTCGTTGGACACCAGGTATAATTACTAGTATTTCACTACATATACAAATGAAGACTAATATTAGACATAGTAGCTTACAGTATTTAAAGGTCGGCCTTGCCCGACTATAACGTTTTTACTTGTTTTGTTATAGTACTATTAACTGGAAACTTTTAATAGGTTTTCCGGATAACAAAACAGATGTTTTTCTATACCTCTATTAGTCATATGGTGATGTATGACGGCTATGCATCATTCAGTGGCAAAATTTCGACAGATGTCGTTGACAGTTGTTTTCCCATACGAACAGGTTGAACATATGGGGTGAAATTCTGTTGAAAATATTTCGATTTTCTAGATTCCCCAGCGTCTGATCAACTAGTCAATGTTTAAATCGGTCAAGCAAATTATGAAGTGATAGAGAAAGGCAACAGATAACTTGCGAATAACTCTCTGCATTAATAAGTCAAGAGTTTCGATAATTGCTGCTCTTATTTTCTACTACGATTTCCTACATGGTTGGCGCATATTTATTTATATTAAATTTGGTTGAAAGGAGGCCAATATTAATCAACTGCTCAAACCAGAGCCCAAACATTATCTTAACAGTAATCACAAAAATCTTCTTTTGAATTTTACTTCATTTTCACATGGAATCAATATGTGCATCTTTTCGGTCCCTACGTGTCGAAGCTTATTAAATTTCTGACATTAAGCGCATAAAGCTTATCGCTTTAGAAAGTGTAGCAAGTGTCCTTCTTTAGATTTGCACGCTCCACATGTCTTTGTGATTTACTCAGATTTTCCTCTGGAAAGATGTTAACTTCTTCCCGGCCAAAACATTCTGGTTGATTGAATGCTGTCTTACAACAATAAAGGATGATTTTTGGAAAAGTTAATTCATTAATAAGTTCCTTGGATCGGGATGGGTCTGCAAAAAGTATACCGGTGTATGATTGATGAAATGGAAAGATCATTGCTCGATCCACAATCTCTGACAACAAACTCGACAATTCTTGTAAAGAGTACAACGTGTATATTATGAGTTCTTAAGCCAAGATGATCGTCCGTATTAAGTTCATCTTCGTCGTGGAATGCAGTTTTGCTTGTAAAAGCAGCATTGAAGGAACATGAAAAGATTTTGAATATGTATCTGAGGTAGGTATAAACGATATTGTCGTAATTGATAGCAGATTCCCTTACTAAGATTATTACACTCTTCTAAGGAAAGTTAATTGTTAATGCTGGACATTTCTTTGAACAACGATGTTTGTTTTAATTTTAAAACTTTTTGAATCAATCAAAAATTTAAATAAATAAATCAAGATCGATTCCAAGAGCGAATATGGTAACTACGTATGAAAAATTCTTATAAGAAATCCGGGTCAGTTGTGCTAATGACTACTATCGAAATAGTTAAAGACAGTAAAGAAAAGGATGTCAGAAAAGTGACCTCAGGGCATAAACAGACTTTTGTCATCCTTTACTCATTCTGAGCATTTGCTTTAAGCAAAGTTTAGTCTTTATACTGTTAAGGAGAATATTGTACCACTTCGGCGGACTAAGAATAAATATGTAATGTAAGGTGTACTTGGTTTATTCTTAATCTAAAGTAGCGTCAAACTACATGTTATAACTTACATTATTATCAGTAAAACGGGAAGAGTGACCATTAAGTATTTTACTTCATTTCCCAATGGCTTTTTTTCAAAGTACTTCGTTATGTTGCGGGACGCATCCTTCATCAAAAACGAGAAAATACTTTGAAAATTTCAACCTGCAGGTTGACCACAAAATAACGTGGACAAACGTCGGATAGACAGACAGCCATGAAGCGATTAGAATATGATTCTGATTGGTATGATAAAAGGCGTGTTTCTGAGTGCTGTTTACCTCCGCTTTCCGCATTTTTAAAAACGTTTGGAAAAATATACTTCAGGGATTCCAAAATAAATATATGCTCCTAATGTGTGTTAATAGCAGATTTGGTATAGGAAACTTGGTCTAGAAGAAAAAATTTCAAAGGAATCCACTTCTTATTATTCCAGTGCGTTCTCTGTTAGGCTTTGAGATGATATGAAGGGGGGAGAATATCGGCAACAAATAAATCAAGGATTGGTTGTACTTTAGTGAGTGCAGAGCTTCATTTAAAAGAAGAGCCAACCACGGGTGTTATTTTTGTGCCGAAGATGGCATCAAAAATAATGTAAACCCCATTCTCGAAACTTAACTTGCCTGAATTTGGCTTTGTGGATAACATGCATGCTGTACAGACTTTTGGTAATACCGCGACACAGAACATGCTTTCAAGACAAAAACAAAAACGTCAGATAACACTTTATTATAGTTCGTGTAACTTATTTTTATTACGTCTTATAATCTTATATCTTGATAAAATCGATTCAGTTTTCTTTTTTTTATGATTTTTTTTTTTTTTTTTTGTGTATGTTTATGAAGTTAAGCACATTCAATATATTTACATATACATTTAATTATTATTTAATTATTGTAATACCTTTGGTTCAATCATTTTATCAATTAATCCACAGCGGGGAGTAGAATAACTGTAGGGCATAACAGTCACCATATTTTATTTTCGCAATGTAAATCAAATAGAACTGCAAGTCTAACTGAACACAACAACACTATAAATTGAATTTTTAAAGAAAAAAAAAACGAATAAAAAAAACAACAAACAAATAAATATCTACAAAAGTTCAGGTATAACTCTTTTTTTCCGTACTTAAGCACTTAAAACAAAGCAGATAAATTACGCAACTTACACGATTTAATTTAAACTTAAATATTAGTTAACAATATGCCGACGGTAAATTATTTTATTAATATTTACAGTTAATTTTTTTCATTCAATTTTCATCTAACAAAAAAATATCAAGAGTAATTTAAAAGATAAATTTTTTTTAATAATTTGTAAACTATAAATTATATTATTTTTTATTAAATAACATAAAATCAATTTTCCCGAGCTCCTTTATACACTTGATACTTTCATTAATTTTAAATTAAAAATGAAAAACTTATTTTCATTTTTTCTTTATGAGTGTGCGCGTTACCTTGTTTGTTACTGTACTAAAAACAGCTGAGAGGATATTTTCTATGCTTGGCATCATTTATTCAACTTTTTATTCGCTGAGAATAAAATTCTATCTCTCAGAGCAAAAATTTACTTTCCTGTACATTTCTTAAGAAGACCATCGAGTGGCTTTTGTATTTGCTGAGAATAAGATATACATTTCTCTAGACGCCCGAGTACACCATTTTCAAAATGCTCAGAACACAACTGCATAATTTATATAGCTATATACTTATAAAACTGAAGCAACTCAATCCAACGAAGCTATAGGGAAGCAATACAATTGCGAGAAAAAGCACACATTGCTCGCTTACTCGTACATTATCTATGAGCGACTAGCTCTCGCAAATATAATTCTTATATATATTTATATATATTTATATATTTATATATAGTTTGGGCAATCAGCCATTCTATCTCGCTCTCTATTTATTTACACTCCAAAAGCAAGCAATGTTCCATCTAAGGAGAGAATGAGATAGAGAGAAAGAGAGAGATAATATATGATGCTCTGAGTCTTGATAAAAAAGTTATTGCTGTAGCTATGTGTTGATGGAAATTTCTTTTTAGTCCCGCCTACCTTTATGTGTTAACGTTTCGCAGTTGTCATGGCAGCATTTTGTTCATTTCTAATTTTAAAAAAAAAACATATTTAAAACTGAATTATTGGAACAGTTAACATTAAATTTAAACCTTACGAATTTTTATAAAGTTTTAGGATTTTTCTCTTTAATAATTATCTGCAAAGCAAACATTAAATGAAAAGAAAAAAATTAAATAAATCAACTATATACTATAAATAAAATAACAAATATGTGTTTTCAAATGCATTAATAAATCGAATCGAAGGGGTGTTTCTAAAAATATTTCGAACCCTTCGCATTAACATAAAAACCCATAACAAGTTAGTTATGTTGTTTGAAAGATGTTTTAGGAGATATTTAAAATTATTAAAAATATTATTTTAAAGATAAATGAACAATTAAGTAGATGTATACGATGTGTTTAATAATTCCTTTAAAGGGGAGATTTTTATACCGCCGCCCGGAGGAGAACAATATATTCACTTTATCAACACTCATAATGAAGTTTTAGAGACTTTATGACGTATAATTCGTATTCGTCAAATTCTGAATCGATTTAAGCATGTACGTCTGTCCGTCTGTCTGTCTCTAGGAAACATTGTTGCAAAAATGAAGATCCCGCCTTCAAATTTGGCAGAAACATTAGAAATTTTTGCACACTACTTTGTATGGCAAATGGGCCAAATCGGCCAAAAGACACGCCCACAGTACAACGTAAAAAAATGTCTGATTTCAAAGCAAACAACAAAAATTATGTTTTTTGCTCTTGACTTGTAAACTGTAGCAATAAAAATTTATATATATTCTCTTTTTAGAAATAAGATGGTGGATTTAGGCGATTAGGCCACAGCCGAATACAATTTTCTTATTAGTTATTTTGAACATTTACATTCGAACTTCGATTTAAAAAACGCAATCAAGTCTTACTGTAAGCTTTTAAAGGATATTGATGTGTTTCTCTGAAGAATAGTACGTACATATTTGGCACTTTTTCACGAGCATAGAGTAAACAAGATTCATTGCATCTTGTCTTAAGGCCACTTTTCATTTTCTCTATGATAGCAACAATAACTAGAAGAACAAAATGATTTGGTAGCCTTGTTGTGTCGTAGGCAAAGGAGTTATTACCCTTTTTTTATATAATAGAAATAATTGCTAAAAGCTTCTTCAGCACTCTGTTTATCACATATATAATTACGATTTTTTTAAAAATCTTCATATGTAAGAGGAATTCTTAAAAATGTGGCCATACATAATCCAATTATATTCACGTACATTTATGTGTCAAACCGCTTTCCAAGGCCAATTTTCATCACAAAATAATACTAGACATCAAACCTTGTTACAATATAAAGGCTTATTTTTTCAAGAACGTTGGGACGTATGGGAGAGAGATCAAAAAAATGTTAGCGCCTATTACATTTTCCATATTCACTTATTATGCCAAAGTTCGCAAAGATTGCAGTATCGCCATTCTCATCGCCTTTACTTCTATAAACATAAGATTTGGTAACAAATTAGTGGTAATGAGTAAGTCTACGTTTTTGTTTGGCGAAGACTACTGCATAAAGCGAATTTTTTAACGCCCCTAGGTCCGAAGAAATATATACATAGACTATAAATATTTTCAGACCTTTTTGTTAAGTTTGCGTAACGTTAGGTAAATACTTTGATCCCTTATTTGCAAAAGAGAGAGAGAAGCCAAGGTTTCAAAGTTCTAAAGCCTGCACGCAAAAGAGCGTCTTCTGTGCTTCCTTACAATCACATCATTTTTTTTTTTATTGATCTATGTGACCCAAATTTCATCTGGCTGATTTGCTAAGGACAAACTTTCATCATAAAATACCAAATATTAGACCTTTTTGGCACATAAAGCCTCATTTTAATAAAATAGAATTATGAGTGGGGATCCAAGAAATACACCTACGTAGCCCAAAATCGCCAAGGTTAATTTTTTATATCAAATTATTATTATGAATGAGTTTGAAGAATGAGTGAAGAAGTATTGAAAATTAGGGCTTTTGACCATTTGAAGATTCAATTTTCGTAGAAAAAATTATATGACAAGGGGTTCAAAGGATTATCCCGAAGTTTTCACACCAATTTAGAAGAGTTCGTGTGGCGGAATTCTAAAAATTACAACATTTTTTCTTATAACGACATATCAAAACAAGGCGTTGTATGGGGAGTGATCGATCCGAAGCATTTTCAATAGCGCTCGTTCAGGCCAGCATACTAAATTTCATCAAATTATTTCAAAATATTTCGCGTCCTCTAGATTGACCACAAGAATACATGAGAAGACATCAGACGGACAGACAAACTTAGAATCGTTTTCTGAGTCGATTGGTATAATTAAAAGGTGGATGTACCTCAAGTTCTTCTGGGTGTTACAACCGCCTGCACAAACTTATTATACCCACAAGTGGTGCAGGTTATAAAGAGGTAGCAATTTGACACTTATGCTTCGGTGTCGGTAAGATTCACGATTATGATGTATTAACCTAAAACGCGAGATATCCGCCGCACAATCTAAACCGTGTATATATTTGTTAGTCGTTAGCTTCCTTGCGCCATTTATTTCTATTATTTAAAAATTAAAAAAAAAAAAAATGATTTCTTCTTTTGCAAGACAATCAACATATTGCAGCAATAAAAGCGTAGTAAGCTATGGTATGGTCATATTAACAATAACAATAAAAAATTATAATTATGTTTTTAACACAGAGGCAATCATCTGAAGAATAAAAGTTGCTTAATTAACAAAAATGTTATTTAAAGAAGAAAAAAAAAAAAAAAATAGAAGAACAACATTAATATTCCAAGTTCGAGTTATTTGTTTTTCTAACCAACCAGAATGTTATGATTTTTTAACTCCGCCGTCTGGCTACTGGTTATAGTTAGATTAATAAACAAACATAAAACGAGAACAGAGACGAAGATGGTAAAATTGTATAAAGTGAGGCCGCGTATGCATGAACGTATTGTTTCCACTATAGAGAGAAAGGATTGTATTGACTTTGTTACTGCGTTTATAATGAGTAGAAATAATAAACAAAATTGAAAACAAAATTCGAAAAGTAATGAGTTCATGGAGTAGCGTTTCCTCAATTTCAGATTGTGGGTCGCACCAGGTAACTATGAGACAGCAAGCGATGCTAGTGGTAATGGTATTCAAATTATTGGATGCATGCAGATGAGTGAATTTCAAAGCTCCGTACTGCAAAATATGTTCTAAAGCCAACGGCAACATTAATAGCCCATTCTGGTGATAACACTTATTGATGGCAGCCAGACATGAAAAACTACATAATCTACTGATGTTCTATCCAACAAGCATTGCAACCGCAAATTATAGAAGCCTATTTATAGGACTGTAAGTGATAGTGTGTTTGTTATATCGTTGCAAAAATTACTATGGGAAACAAGTAAAAGCATCACCGTTGGCCGTGGCCTAGCATTAACCACCCTACACCATCCCGCAAATTATTCATATAAGTACTTTTGACAACAAGGCTTTATATGCGAAATGGATGAAAAAGTGATTCGGTTCGAGCCATTTGCAATAGCATTCGTCCTTGGCCCAAAATATGTCGCTGTAAGAATTTTATCAAAAATCGCGGGCTGTGAGTTCAGCATGAGAAAGCAAGATGGACAGACGGACAGACAAACTTAGATCGATTCAGGGAGCAATTGTGAATCGATCGATGTAGTAAAAGGTTGTTATGTCTCGAATTCTTCTGGGTATCACATACATCCTTGCGAACTTAAAATACCCTTCCACCAGAGTTGTGTGGAGTACAATAGGAGCCAACGTTTTAAACTTTGTGAATTGGTAAACTAAACTAAAGTTGTTCCGCGTGATAACTGAATCCATTTGTTAAGTTCGAAAATAAAACGATTCGTTTCTAAACACGTTTGGGTGTGTAGTCGAAGTAACGTAAATAACTTCGCAAAAATTTTAGATTTGCAACCACTTCTATTCTTTACTCGAACTTTCACGGCAGCCATTGGATTTGTCGGAATGAAATTATCGATTATCCGCGAATCCGGTCGCTGCTAATCAAAAACTAATCGATTGTTTAGAATATGCGATCGCGTTGTTTCATTGCTTTCTATGTTTTTTTTATTACCGATCATCATCATAAATTTATTTGCCGACCTTTGAATAAATATTTTGATGTATATACATATATATATTCACTTTTCTGTGTAATGAATAATTATTGTATATAAAATATAGTTGGGTCTAGACGGAGGGACTTGTTATGCCTTACGCTATAATAAAAATAATAATAAAATTTTGTAACTCTAATAGAAAAGAATTGAGTGCTAGTGACGGAAGCAATGACCGTATATGTTACAATTCCATTAAGCAGTTGAGTTAATTAACTCATTGCGTGACTTTAAGGGTATAAGATATAAAAATCAAATGACTATCATAAAATTAAAGCCGACCATAAAAAAAAAACAGTTTAAAAAAAAGGGCAGCAACAAGAGAAGCAATGAAAATTTATTTAAAACCAAAAATCGGTTACGTATTTAATTACAATCACTGTCAAATATATTTGTCTACAATTAAAAATCTCATAAATAGAGTTAAGGAGTCAAACTATCACTATATTAAATTTTCTGCTTGGAAACTGATCGCTTATGTATGCGTTTGTCTGCCGTTGCAGATTTATAAACGTTTGCTTTATGTCGCGGAGAATTTTTTTTTATTTTGTTTTTTCTTAATCATTTTAGCACGATCGTGAGACAACATGTCGTCAATTATATCTACCGCAGCGATCTTAAAAGCTTAGAGCATACCATACACATGACAACCAACTCTCTGAACCGGCTATAAGCACCACAGAAATCTTTTTGCCATAATTTTGTTGCGTTTGCATAATTTTCATCATATTTTTTGTTTTTTACTTTTTTTGTTTTTCTTGTTTACTTATTGAATCTCGCCCTACCCGAGATTCTGTAAGGAATCCCTTAATATTTTTTTAAGTAAAAATCGCAACTGTATTGTCAATGACCATTTGGTATTTATGGTTGCTGGTTGTTTTTCTTTTTTTGCATATCTGTTTATGCAACAAATACTTATTCTCTGATGATCGTGGCAAACTTGCGCCATGTTGTTTATATATATGCATATATATATATATATATATATATATATATATTTAAGTAAGTAAGCTTATAAAAGTGTGCATAAATTCAAGTGTCTGTAAATATATATATATACGTGCTGATCGTGAGCAACAATAATACTTTGCTTTACTGCACAATACAATGATGAAGGCCCCGTCTACTACATATCAGCGGCAGCAATCGTCTTTTTGGCTGTTATAAGATTTACGATCAGTTTGATCGTCATGGACCTCCCGAGTGTTAATTTAATTTTACGCTTTTTGCATCCTCCACTCATAACTACAACAACTTCATGCGTATGTACACCAGCCCAGCAGACTGCCCAGTTCGTCTACAATGCTTGTCTAATCAACCATACATATGTTTATATGTACGTGTATGCTTTCAGTGTACTTTTTCTGTATTTTTCTTTTCCTTTTTTTTCAATCGATACACTTCTCTGGTTGCTATAGTACATGCAGTTTTTTCTTTCTTCTTATTTTTTTTTTTTTTTGTTTTT
Source organism: Glossina morsitans morsitans (assembly GCA_001077435.1). Lineage (NCBI taxonomy): Eukaryota > Metazoa > Arthropoda > Insecta > Diptera > Glossinidae > Glossina > Glossina morsitans. Next base: position 40,083 of record CCAG010015993.1, on the reverse strand, counting down.
CTTTATTTTTTTTTTTATTGTTCATGTAAATACAAAATCACTAAAGTGATCGCTGAATGCGTCATTGAGTGAATACAACAATTATGAATATACTTATATAGTTGTGTAGCTGGGTGGTAAATTAATTCATTTTAAATGTTGTGGAAAATAGTTTTTTATTTCTTTTATATTTTTCTTGTGTCGGCACACGTATGCACAAATGTTTAAAACTTTTCATACAAAAGTATGCGGGAGTAAAACAGAAATGAAAATCTAAAGAAGCTCTAAAAGAAAAGAAAACTTATGAATAGAAAAAAAGTATCTTGAAAAACCACATTGAAAACATATGAACCTGCTATCGTCCATTGAATACATTACCCTGCCAAATAAACCGGTACTCACATGTTCTAATAAAGTATATTTAAATTTCTTTCTACAAAACTTTTTCAAAGAAGTAAGAAACTATACATAAAGCGCAGAGGAAATGAAGTTTCCAAAGGATATTTCCAATAAAACAACTTCCAAAAGAAACTCATTCGAGGGAGTGACCTGCTTTATGGCTATTGCAAGAGGTAAAACGATTGTGCGCTTGTAACCTAACTTTTGTCCATTCGGACATATGCTCAAATACCACAGATAGCTTATGAAATAAAGCTTATCAGCTTTTCATCTGGCCTTGTGGTGCATTAAGGTTCAACAGTATAAATTCTGGGATTCGGTGACTACTTAGTGTTTCACTTAATATTTATTCATATGAACTCTCTGATCGAATATAACGATCAAGCCTTTTAATTGCTTCCAATCTTTAAGTGAATTGTAATCCGGCGAAGTAGACAAATTAACTAACAGATGAAAAATTATTTAAGAAGAGGTTGCAAAATATTTCTAAGCGGAATGGGACAAAAAGGTGCTCCATGCATTTTAGTTACCCTTACTAGTTAAAAACAATCCTGGAATATTCCATACAAGGCGCATGCTATGCCCCCTATCTACTCTCTTTTCTGGCATAACTTTATTACATCACCTTCTAGTTTTTTAAATTTCTTTTAAAAAAAAAAATTTCGCTTGTGAGAAAATTTCTTGATAAAAAATTTAGCGAACCAGAAGGATCTCGTTAATCTAAAGGTGAAATTATTAAGGGAGACCTTTCGCTCTTTAACCTTTGGGTAGAAAATTTTCATAAAAAGGTCGCAAAAACTCTGTCAATTTACTCAACATTTTACACAAAAAATTTCTATTTCTTAAAAATTGAACTTAAAAAAGAAAGAAATCAATTTAAGAGAAATACAATTAATTAGTTTTACCACGAATCAATTTCTAACACGATGCCTTTGTTAAAATAGGGCAAAGGGTTACACATGAAAAGGTTAAATAAAATTTCTTTAATGCGGTGACTTTTAACCCTCTAGAGAAAGGCTACCGTTTTTTCACTTCGGGTCACAAATGTCAAGATGCTGAAATTCTTCATAAAATATTGACATGGATTTCTAATAATAATTCATTTCTTATAACAATTATTTCGAGATTTCAAAAAATTTCTCTAAATTTTCGTTACAAGCCACTGTAGAACTAGATAGTTACAAAGGGAAAAAAAAACAAAAAACCTACAAAAAAATTCACAATAAAACAATTAACTCTATTCGTGTTGCAAGCGTTTTTTTTTGTTAATATTTTTTTTAAGAAAATTATTATAAAGGTTAAGTTTTTTTCTCATCAAGCTTATTAACCGAAACCAAAATTTATCACAACACCATATTAATAGAAAGGAAGAACACTTATATCACAATTGAACATATTCCGAAAGGGCAGATATGACCTAGAGTCTAACCTCATATATATTTTAGCGCGATTTGAGTAAATAGAGCCTTCGAATGTATATATACGTATACATACGTTACATGTATTATATGATTGCTATATATATGATTAGGTGTATGTACTTGACAACATACTTCAAAAGAATTTAAATTACTTTTCGTCTTAGGGTTAACACCTATCGTGAACATATTTGTGGATGCACAAGTTATATTTTCAAACTTAATTTTATTTGAGATCGTAATAAAACGACAGCATGCACATGATCGAATGGACGGAGGAAGGGAGTGTTTGGAAACAAAATTGTTCTCAGTCACAAATAGTAGTGCGTGCATATCCTTCGATCACTTCGGTTTATCTTCAATTCTAACCAAGAACTTTCAAAGGCTCCACCAAGATTGAAGTTGACATCTTAATACCTTATATACATCAAACACATCCGCATAGATGGACGGACACTTAGAAAACCATGCTTTGATTGGTTCAGAATTTGATAATGACCAGTAACACATTTTCTCCATAGGTTTACTGAAAGTTCCTTCAGCTTCATGTACTGCAAGCGTTTAGACAAAATGGTTACTCCTTCAATCCTACGGTAAGAATATATTTAAAAAGATAGATTTCGATATAAAAAATTACTCTTTGTGCTTCAGTTAGAAAATTATAAAAATTATTATGCTTTCCCTTACCCTTTTAGATGCTAAACTAAAGCTAAACTTCTCTATCCATATGTTGCTGTATTTACAAAGAAACTTTCTTGAGAAATCTTTTCAATTGCGCTCAAACACATTGCTCAATATTCAGATTTCGTGCCTTAGCAAATAAATGTGCATCTTTTAAAAGCACCGATGCATGTTTATGTGGATTGCAAATAGAATAAAATAAGAAAATCCATCATTAGTATGTAAATATAAAACGAATAATCACATATTTGGAAAGCACTTTTTCGATGCGTTTCCTTCATACGTACAATGTATTTCAAATCCTATGCTTTGCAGTTCTAAACATTTAATCCGCATTGTTTTGCTCTAGAGAATCTTCCTAGTAGTGTGTTCTTTAAAATTCTATTTCTGAAAATAAATTATTCCACTAAACCACTCTGCTGGTATGACAAACTGTCACTTCAAAGCGTTAAAAAATATTCTGCCTTTCCATAAAACGAAAAAAAAAAGAAGAGAGAATAAGAAGAGAAAGACAAACATTTTTTCCTATTTTTATCGATGTTTATTAAGAAGTTGTCATAATTTGTTTGACATAAGAATGTATGTAAGTATGAAAAAGTGTTTTCCAAAACAGAATTCATTGAATTCTTCTTTTTTTTTTTCTCTATAATTGAAACACCAATTTTACAAATTTTGTAGATAAGATGTCTGTCTTTTTTATTTTTCTTATTCTCTACCATCGCATAAACGTAAACATTTTCACTATTATTATAACAATCTGGTCATGTTCTAAGGTCACGACAACCATTTGACATTGCGCGCTTAACTTAAGTTTCATGTCATTTTCCAAAGCAAAGCACTGGCACATATGGCCTATATGTGCATTACTGCTCTCTCTCTATCTCTGTCTCTCTCTCTCTGTCGCTCTGTATGTTTACACCGATCTGCAACGTGTAGTAACGGTTCACTTCCGGTATGCATCACTAAAGACATAAACGAGATGTGTATGTGAGGGAGCTGTCAATCAAATCTAAAGAGATAGATAGTTGTACTTAAAACTCAATTTTAATAAATAATAACATTTTGATCAATGCTTTCTTAGTAACTTAAACGATATTCTAAACTAAAAAAAAAAAAAAAAAGGAAGCAAAATAAAATATATTTGTAGATATATTTAAATGAGCAACAGCTGGCTGTTGCACATTTAACCCTTGAGGTTGATTAAGAGATTTTGTCTCAAGCAACTCATACCTAATATTTGACATTTCTTTTTTTTTTTTTGCTCTAATTAAAGTAAAATAAATGACAAATTCGTATCGACCCTTGTTAAAAAGAAAAAAAAAAAAAAGGAGAAAATAAATTAAAATTAAGGAACAATTTTTCTATTTTGTTAATAGAAAAAACAATTTTGTTTCGTTGATTATGAGAATCTTAAATAATTCCACATTTTTTATATCCACCACCGAAGGATAGGTATATTCATTTTGTCAAAACGTTTGCAACGCCCCAAACAAAGCTTCGGAGGCCCAACAAAGTATATATATATGCTTGATCAAATCGAATTCTTAATCGATTTAAGCATGTCCGTCTGTTCGTCTATTGTAAACACTCTCCCGGCCGCAATAATGAAGCTATCGATTTCAAATTTCGCAGATACGTTAGATGTTTTTGCACCTAGGTTGGTATTGAAAACGAACAAGATCGGTCGAAAAAAACGTCTATAGCACTATGTAAATTGAGAATGCTTTTGTTTTTCAAAAGGAATAAAAATCAGCTTCGTGCTCATTATTCATAAACTATAGAAAACTGCACAAAAATTTGCACGCATATTTTATAAATGGGACTGTAGCAACTGCACAAAAATGGAAAAAGGCGACCAGGCTTATCCAATATTATAATGTATCAAGATTTAATTTTTTTCCATACTTTTATAAGGCAGAAACGAGAAACAAGAAACAAGCTTCAAAAAACTCTATAAAGCATATAAGTTCTTAAGCACTTTCAAATTTGGAATGCACCTAAGAATGTCCGTCTATTGGAAGTGACTTAAACTTTTTCAAGTACACGCCTACAACAACCACACACCTATGCAACAAAAACTTTTATTTTAAAAATAGAAAATGTGAGCCGCTCCGAGTCCATATCACAGAGCTCGAAGATTTACTTCTTTCAATTTTTTTGTCTTTTTCACGATAACGGTGATGGGTATAAAAGATTCGGTCACGACCGAATATAATTTTCTTACTTGTTTCTTTTATGATTTGATTTGAGAAAAAAAAAACCTATACTGGAAAAAAGTACTTGCCTGCAAACCTTCATTATGATGTACTTTCTTTTCTGAAAGGTTTCTTAAAATATCAGATTACATGCTGCAACTGCACAATACCCCGAAATGCTCTTTTTTTTTAAAAATTATTTGCACAGATTTCAGTTGTAATTATTTTACGTATTTTCATTAGGAAAATTGTTGTTTATTTTTGAAGAAGAGGAATGAGGTAATTGAGACTTTTTTTTTGTGATATGTGTATATATTAAGATACCGAAATGGTACTAGGTCCTAGAAATATGCCTCAAACCTCCTTGAAGGTATATCTTTTTGTCTCTGCGTCTTTTTTTATTTTAATGAAATTGCGACGACGCCCTCAAAATTTTTTTCTAGAAGAACGAGTTTACGAGAAAATTTGCTCTTGTCATTGCCATTTCCGTCAGGATAAGTTCGAAAATGAAGCAAATCGTTTTACCGACACACCCGTAAGCATCAAAGCAGTCAGATAATTTATCCTTTTTTATGACAAGTTGATTGGACCTTAAATTTTTCTTTAAAAACCTGTCTGCACATTATGTAAAAATCAATTACACGGTAATATCAGTTTTTGTTCACCAAAACTAGTGTGATTTTTCTTCGTTAAATCCTACATCACTTCGGGTACGAGTGCATTTAGCTTTTGCGGATGTGGGTACCGCCCAAAAGTGTTTAAGTCAAGCTCACCTTTTATTATACCGATGTGCTGATTATCATTTTCTGAATTGCTCAACCTTGTTTGTCCATCCTTCCGTTGATTCATAATACTACTTTGACTTAGATATTAGCCATTGGAAATTCAAACCACGCAGATCTAAGATTTAAATCCGACACCATGTGAAAGCAACCATAAAGAGTACCGTTTTACATGAAAGCACGACATAATTTCTCGGATTTCGTCACGAAAGTAGAGGATGCCTTTATTAGGCTAAGTTATGTAGGGTATTTAAAGTCCTGACTATAACATTTTTGTTTGTTTAATTTAAAAAAAAATAAAAAAATCTCTTAGATTTCGGTTCTCTACATATGAAAGATAAGGATATAAGTTGCATTTATAGCCAGGCGCCTATAAATTTGGGTTGAGTATCCTCGAAGATATACGAACGAAAGGCTTAGATGTGCGCGCACGAGGAAAGTGCACCCACAACTCTCGCTAGTATTGGGTACCGGCTTTGTTGTGCTTATGTATATGTATACACACGGCAAGTGTTCCACCATCAAAGAGATTTGTCAGCATTCTTATCCACTCATTCTGTATACCGCCCACATACTGCCGACCCACTACCTTGACCCTGTCGTCCGTCAATCCCACTGCCCGCCTTTTATGATAACTCACCATCAATGGTTTCTTTCACCGTAGTCGACTATACACAAGTGCTATTCCCTTTTCCCATCCCTCTCTACTTATAAGCTTTACTGACTACCATCGCACCTGTGAATGCAGCAGATATTTCCTGAGTGGTGGGTCATACAAAAGCGAAAAAAAAGCAACATGGATATAAATAAGGCGGGCTGCGGCAATGCGATTTTATATTTGCACAATCTCCTACCACGTGTTGTCAACTCGTATGAAACTATGTTCTGAAATGTAAAGCTTATACGATCGATTCACCGAATGAATGGATATTTACTTCTTTACTACCTGCACCCACAATTTTTGAGTCCTTTGCAAGGACATAAAAATATTTTTACTATGTTGGCAGACTTAACAAAAGTTGCAAATTATGTTTTAAAGAAGCTTCCGAATTTTCCATATTATTCCCGTTTACAACATAACATAACAACGCATTAATTATAAGGCGTGAAGACTATGATGGGAGGAAGAGTATAAGTAAAAGCACTCAAGTGCAATTATTTAATTTCATGTTGAACATTAAGCCAAAAATAACAATGTGTGTGTTTGGTTTTATAATAAACACCAATTTAATTAAAGGGTACTTTAAAAAGAAAACAAAAGCCATTTCTACCACCATCACACACCCTTTCAGCTAAGAAACGCACGTGTTTCCTAAAAATCGGCTTTCCTCCCCATCCATATAACTGGGTGATCATTTCGTATTTTTGGTATAAATAAATACAATATTTTTGACATTTACTCAAACTGACAGTTTATAGAAACATACGCCAGGCATACCGAAAAATACGGTGTTGACTGTTGAGAAAACATTCTCCACGATGTGATGCTAACAACACACGTGCCATGTATTACTGTTTCTACGGGATCGTTGTCAAGGTGTAACTAAGCATACAGCTTATACATAATTTTGGCGTTTTAAGAAGTTTCAGATAATTGAATTTTCTCACTGACATGTGTAATAAAAATTTTTCCGCTGTTATTATATCCACAAGCAAATTCTCAATACTCCGTTTGCAGTAACTAAAAATGCTCATTAGAAACGCAATAAGGCATATAATTGGCATGAGATACTGAATCGCTTCATTCATATTCTTTTGGCAGTACAAAGAACGCTATAGATTTGCTAAATGGTAAAAGCGCGCAAAATCTATCCGCAAAGTCATTCACAATCCTTAATTACTAAAACACAAGGCAAAATAAATGAATTACGTATGAATTAAATAAAACTTTTACTCTAACTAAAATTTGCGCAAATATTTCTGGAGCTTTCTAAAAAACGTAAGGGAGAAACAGATCTGACACATAGCCATAATTAATAACAAGTAAAAATATTACGGTAGAAAGTTTGCCCACCATTAGACACACTACATCGCTTCACTTAATACAGTTGTTCATAGAAGAACTTGTCAAAGTAAGACGTTATATGGGAACTGTTGAAAAACCAAACATTTTTAATAATGTTTGTCCTTGTGCCAAAACACGTTGGTGTAGCAAACTTTATCACGCACACAAGATTACAAGAATACGTAGACCAATATCAGAAACACAGATGGACAGACAGACGGTCTTGGATAGAATCAGAAAGTGACTCTGAATCGATGGACATAACAAAAGGTGTATCCGAAGCCCTTCTGACATTTATTTTCGAAGCTTTTCGGTAAAACCGTTATCCAGATCCCATTTTTCCCGCTAAGAGCACGCGCCCTTGTCGTTCAACCTTTATGCAGTCTATTGAAGAAACAAACAAAAAATATCGTACGTATCATCAGTCATGTAATCAACTATATATTTTGCTCCTCTTTCCTTCTGTTAAAAGTTTTCACCATATTGATTTCGTTTCGTATTCCTTTCGGATTTCATTTTAAAACTGAAAATTTTTAGAAAGTGAATGGGATTTTTAAAAATGAAAGTGAAATGGCGTAAATCAATTTTTAAAAAAAAACGTGTGATCTTAACGAATCTGGCAAATCAATATACAACTTAGGTTTTTAGTTATTTTACTAGGAATACTAGGAATACTTTTGAAGATCGGTGTAAAGATGTAGTCTAGAAATTATTTTCTGCACGATATTTACCTAAATTGATTTCCGAAGACCAAATCTTAAAATTAACATACTTTGCTTATAAAATCGTCCGATGAAATCTATCATATGCTGCCCTGACAAGCCTGGCATAGTAAGTTCTCGTACGGTTTTGACAACTTTGATTCTATTACAGCGCGTATTATTTTTATTTTAATCTTTTACACTTTTGTAAGTTGAGAATACATTTTTATTCCGAAATTCTGAAATTTTTTATCGGAAGTTAACAGTAGGGTCATAGTTATAAGATTTGATATTGATTGGTAAAATTTGCTCTATAATTTCTCTTTACATTTCCCCTAAGTTCAGTTTTATCAAAATACTAGTAACAGAGAGCAAGGGAAAGATGGCTAAGTCGATGTAGGAAATTGAACTAATTATCCCTTTATTTCAACAGCTAAGCAGAGGTGAAATAAAATGAATAAATGATTCGTCGGTATACTCTCGAAGATCGCTCAAAACTTTTTCTTTCACTCGAACATTCCTAACTCTAAGCTCACCTGGCATCTGCATATCTCCATTCATTTAGTAGCTCAAATATTGTCTTTCAACAAACATAAATTTATTTTCATATAATGATATTTTTTAAATTGAGTTTCGCACGGCAAATGGCCCGATCTAATCTAACATTTTCTATAGGTCTCGGGTCGAGATATACCAGTATATCAAAACTTTCTCCTTTCTATTAGTTGGAGATAAACTTACATTGACAGAGATCGGGTGGGCACGACTGCTTACATCTACTCATAATTTATATTAGAAATGATTTTGCATTAATTGATCAAAAGGTGAATACATCTGAAGTCCTTTTGGATGTTGCATATGTCCGCGCAAACGTATTGCACTCTTATCACAAAAGCAGTAATACATTGCATACAGTATTGCTTTCGCCCATTTGAGAGGTTTAACTACTTAACAGTCCGACATCCAATTTCACTGCCCTATGCTTTCATACCATAGGGTTACCTTAATAAACTCAAGTTTTATTTGTAATAACAATTTGACTGTTTCTTGAACAGAGAACCCTAAGCTTTTAAAAAAGTAAACGCACATTTTTAAAATTCAAACTCCGGTTCTAACTCCGCTAGATACCTATTAAATGTATGTGCAATGTACTTCACTTTAAAGTGCTTGAAAGAAAAGCTAGAAAGGAAAGAAAAAATTTTATTCTACAGTTCATGGAATCCATTAGAAATTGCATTATAACTTTCTTGACATTAAAACTAATTGAAATCAACATAATTATCACTGCTACAGTACGCAAAAGGGAGCAAATAACTTGACAATCAAATAATAACCCACAAGTCTCCAGATAATACTGCAACACTTCAAAATTGCTTATGTCGTTTTCATTATGCCCAATAGCAACATTGTCATCACTAGTAAAGCGAGAATGAGAATAAAAGAAAATATACACAAATCATAACTTGACTTCAGGGAGGTCGTTGTTACATCTAACGGTATCAAGATGACGCAAAAAACACACCCGCAGAAAGGAAATATTTAAGCATATTATTTCACTTATTAACACCCTCTACCTACTAGAGTTTTTTTTTTCCTTTTTGCCGTATCACGATAACATGACAATAGAAGGGTAGTTAGTGCTATTCTCCCCAAAAATCATAAATGCAGTGCTAGAGAGGCTTATAAGCATTTCATTTTGAGTTACGGTTAATATTTATTTATATGCTTTTGGTTTTTTTATATAGGCTAAGACCCCTTGGGGAATAAATTAACTTTACAAACAGATTTTTATCATTGCCATGACGAAAGAAAAACAGCTGTTTTTTCTTATTTTTTTTTTTTTGTTAAATTTATAGTTTATTTGATCAACTAATTTTTATTTACTTATCAATTTGTTTATTTATTTTTTTAGATCATTTTTTATTAGCGCCATAAAATCCAAATATAATTACGACTAATAAATAAATTGACCAATGAAATAAATAAACTTTTTATGGCTAGCACCAAACAAATTTATATGAAAGTGTGAGTTAATAAGACAGTAGTGACTGATTTGCTGCCGTAAAACAAGATAGAGGAACTGAAAATGGTTTTGGACAGGTTACATCTAACCTAAGGCCCCTACAATTTAACATATTTGTGGTAGAGACCAGCAATTTCAGGCTATAAGCGCGCACTGGTTAAAAATAATGCAAATTTTGTATAAAAATGCACTTCTTATCGGAGTCGTGTTTAAATACGACTAGATCTAGATATGCCTAAACCGGCTATTGACAATTCAATTGTATTGAAAACTTCCCAAAATTTGATCACTTTATTTACGCCCAGAAACATATCGAATAGAGTCCTGAGGTTTCTTACCATTAATCCTAGTTATCGTGTGCCCGAGCTTTTAAATGAGAAAGGCTTCTGCGACAACTTCGCTAATAATTTACTAACAATCGATATAAGGACTATAGTTTTAAATAGCATCAATGGGTAGATTGAACTCGTTTGCTTCTGCTCTTTATGATCATTAGCAACAAGGTCATGCAAATTAGAATATAAAGGTTATCTTCCTCCAGCCCTCCACAATTAGGAAGAATAATACGTCATACGATATTTATTCAAGAGTTAATGGCGATATTTTCGAGTTGGGGAAAGCTCGACTGCTTTAAACAAATGTATAGAAATAGGAAAGTGTTCTGTTAATTGCAGGCGTGTCGGATCAGGCATTGCTCTCGTATGCATTCAGTTTGCTAATCCATGATAACAATGATATTTAAGATGGTTCTGGAAATTATTTTTACAAAATTTCAAATTTTCCCTCATAACGGATTAGCTATCGGGGCAATTTTTCAAAGGAAAGGAATCACGCTTATTTTGGGACCTGTTTTGTACCCACTGAAGGCTATATATGCATCCGCGAACGATCACGCAAAGGACGATAAGCAAACGATAACTAGACGAACTAATTTAGCTGTATCGACTCAGAACGGTATGATAACCGACAGAGTATATATAAGATAAGTGTAGCTAAACCCTCTCCGAATTCCGGTAGTTTAAAATATTTTAAGTTTTTTTTTTTCATTTCACTAACGATTACTTCTAACGATATCCGCAAAATTTTCGTGTGAATTTATTATCATGTTTACTTAGCCCATAAAACAACGAAATGATAAACATTTTAATTTAAAATATGTTTACACATTTACTTACATATGTATATACTTGCGCTTGTCTGTATGGACAAATCGTTAAACGTGTTATATTTCCAAGCAATTAAACAACAAGAGAATTGCCTCTGTTTTGAAAAAATTTTTTTTTTTGTCAAAACATCGTTTAAATCAATCGTCCAACTCCCTGTAATATTTATAACATATAAAGCAAACTACTACGAAACGATAATTTTTTAGCTTAAATTATATATATTTACAAGCAATAATTAAATAAAGTTTTTTTATAAATTCAAGTTTATTGTATTTAGCGCATCTTAACATTAACATAATCAAATCTATGTACTAAAGTCTTCAAAAAAAAAGTTCTCTTAAGACGACATAGTTTAATTTTAATGAAATTTTTATAGTCGTGCGAGAAATCACATTAGCAAGCAAAATACCTCCAATATTAAAGCCATTATCTAAGCACAGGCTTTGCGTAGTGACTAAATCGCTCGATGCGGGTAGTTTGCTTGCTTCAATGTATTAGTAGCTTAATTAAAAATACCTGGGTCTGCTGCTGGAAGCTTTCACATTACTTTTCGAAATAGATTTGTATAGATTTGTGTGTATATATGTTGAATCAAATTTTCGCCGAATCTCTTCCAACTAATCAACTGAAATGCGGTCAACGAAAACACAAACCTTTGAAAATTATACTTAATATGGCCCTATAGATCATGGCCTTATAGATCAACTCATCGACATAGCTCTCTCCGATGATAAATTACGCGAAGCTTGAAGGCTAATTTACGTAAATTGACCTTAGCGCAAAATGTATGTCTGGGAAATATAGCCAAAGTTACACAAAGCTAAGCTGATTTGACCGAAATCTGTCAGCGAGGCTGCAAGCTCGACCATTGAGACCATGGAAATAAAAAAGCTGAGATTTTAAAGAGGAATTATAAGGCGTATGGCCTTTCATTTCAGCTTTTAAAGCTGAAAGTGTAATTGTAACAGTGAATGACCCGGACAGAAGGCTGTCAGAGCAAATTATCTCCTTTTTGTGCTTGTTTCAAGTTTCAATGAATTTCCCGCACTGATCTAGTTAAAGGAGTTGGGCACATAAGTTGTAAAGTTTTAGTTGACTCTATTGGAAGCGTACTTAAAAAACTTTCCTTGCATGATCTCTTTTTAGTTTATTATAATTCCAATTACCTAATTTCTCAAAGTCTCATCAACATTATACTATTATTTTTTGAGTGCTTTATCGTTAGAGTTACATTCATACTTTCCGAGCTAGGTTTGGCCATTCTAGTCTTTAAATATTTCGATTTGGTATCCGTATTAAGAGAATTGTTAAGCAAAAGATTATCTGTCAATTTGCAGCGGTCGTCATTTTAAATATGAAGAAGAATTCATTATGCTAGCATCGTAACTACGCCGAAAATTTCGGTTCCAATAGTCTCCATACTGGCAGGAAAACAAGTTAAATAAGAACATGTAAAATAAGGAGCGTACCACTAAATGTTTTTTCTAAACTAGATCAGTGCGGGAAATTCATTGGAACTTGAAACAAGCACAAAAAGCAGATAATTTGTTTTGATAGCCTTCTGTCCGGGTCGTTCACTATTACAATGAAGAAATATTCTATGCAATTAAAATATTGTGTACAGTTACAGTAATGTTGCTAAGACAAAATTTCTTTTATACAAAGTCGGAGAAAATTAGCTGAGACAAAATTTCTTTTTTATAACATATAGTCACAGAAAAGTGGCTGAGACAAAAGTTTTTTTATACAAAGTCGGAGAAAATTGGCTGAGAGAAAATTTATTTTGCGCCCTTTAGTTCTCTTAAATAAAACGTATTTGAAAAATATTTCCCTTTGGCTCATTTACCTAACATCGAAATTTGTTGTCCGACTGTATCTACGTCCCGTAACACTCTTGCAAAATAAACTTGCAAGAGCATCGATGTTGATTGGTTCTACAACTTCAATTCGTCACTCAAAGAGTTGTGGCTGGAATTAAATCATAAAGTTAAGAATGTAGAAAGATTCCATGCCAGCTTTCATGACCAAACGTTAAAATAAGTTTTTCTTCGCATTGCTATTGTCATTGTCCTTTCGTCCAATTATATTTTAGAAAACATTTTCAACTTTATTAAACTAAACGAAGAAACAGCATGCGTAGAGTAAAACATTATGAGCAAACAGAACACGAGAGCATTTGCTAAGCATTAGAGCTTAATAGAATTCACAATACTTTCATCCAATATGTGGACAATTTGGTAAATACCTGACTTATTCCCAAATTTCGTATTTCAAGCTTTTCTTTTTTGTTTTTCACTCTCTTTGATCTGAGAGACGCAAAAATGCAACACAATCTTTACGAAAAAGATCAATTTTGCGTTTTACAATGCACGGCTATTGTGAGCTTCCCCCCTACATTACTGATTCCTTTTCTTTCCTGGTCTACTGATTTCCTTTTGTTTCCTACATTGAATAAGAATAAGTTAAGGATTTTTAAACCAGCAAATGGATTATAGTGGGCCACAGTCCGCCATTGAATATCTTACACTGCTACCCTAAATGCAATTCTATCCAAACCATTTTGAATAGTATTCGTCCTTAGTGCGTCCGGATCAGTACACCAAATTTCATCAAAATAATTCAAAAATTGCGGCCTGTGGGTTGAATACAAGAAAGAAAGCAGACAAATGGTCACGCAAGCTTAGAACATTTCAAAATGGGTTTCTTAATCCACCGATGTAGTAAGAGGGTCTCTCTCAAGTCCCTTTGCGTATTGTATACATCCGCACCAATGTATGGTATACAAAACAATCAGGTTCTTTTTTATATCTTTCGTAACAAATAATTTTCATTGGTCTCTAAGTCTCAGGGAAAGCGCCAAGTTTGCGGAAAACAACCTATGCACCTATCCCTCAACCTTTTGATGTGATCGTTAACCTTTTTTTTACAGAGAAACGAATCGCTTAAGATATACATAAGTAATACGATATCTCTCTCCGTTAACAACTTATTGTGAACATGTTAACATCCGATCCGTTAACCTCTTATTGTGAATCAAGATCTTTAATATTTGAGCCTTCTTATTGCTGTATATTTAGCACATCGCTGCCATAGGTTATAGATTATTTAAATAGCAGACGGTCCATGGCATGTAACCGCAGAAGCACTTTTTTGTTGATTTTCTTCCCAATTTCATTTTTATTACGCGATTTATTTCTGTCCCGTTTTATAAAAGTACGGTTACATTAAAATTCGTAAACATTCAGCGCAAAAGAATAGAGTCCTTACGACGCTTTACAACCTTTGAATGAATGCCATGTAGTAACTATAAACTTGATCTAAGTGGCGCCTGACTTACGTTTATTCAAAACACGTACCCACATGACAAAAATAAATTGTTATTAATATAAGCGCCACCTTCGCGCAAAACTGATAGATGAGTATTTTCTCACTGCCATCAAAACATACGGGTATACTAAATTTGTTTTCCGGTTCGTATCGCCCAAAAATGCGCTCCAGAATTCGAGTAAAGAGTATATATTTTTGATCAGCGCATGTTGTTTAGTCGATTTATGTAACTTTGCCTACCAATCGAGTGTCCCGAGTGCCTGCTAAGTATGAGAAAACCCAAAAATGATTGCATATGTATTCTCAGCTAAGGACTACAGGTCAAGTTTAAAAATGAACTTAAGTCACTTACAAGCAGACCCACAATAAGCAGGAGCACGCCACTTGTGATCTTCCGAAGGTATTGATCTTAAATACATTGTACCAACCACCATGTTGAACCATCTAAAATCTTAATCTATCACTTTTACGAATCGCAGCATGTTTTGCAATTTCTCTACATTAGCTCGGAGAGGTGGCCATCAAACGTTCTGCTTCACGCAACAGCCACTGGGGCATTTAAAAACTTGTTAAAGTTTAAACAATTTTTTACAGTTTTCAAGTGGTCGAGTAGAGGAATTGTTAACACAACACTAAGATTTTGACGGCAGAAGCTTGCATTCTACTAACTTTCAACGGAAAAATTCCAACGCTTCAGCTTTTAATCCTTTAGCCCTGTTTTCTGGCAATCTTGACTATTTGAATTGCACTTTAATCTTACGAAATGAATGACAAACGCAGTATAACCTATTTGTGGAGTAATAAAAAATTATTGATTTTTCTTTTCTTTTTTTTTCACAATAACAAAGCCTTTTTTTTATACTGCGCTATTATTATATTGGTCAACGTTGCGGTTTTATATTTCAAATGTTTACAAAATGTGTACATATATGTGAATGCGTGTATGCGTACGTCTGTATGTATATGTAATCAAATGTTTATGTCTTTCTCGCCATACAGACCAAAAATGAAAATATTTTATCAGGTGGATTTATTTAACAAAAGCACTTGTTTATAAGTTTATAAAAGGAATTTTTCTCAATTAAATAACAAAATTTTTCATTGTTTAAAGTCCAATCCAAACTTTTCCTATGTCTAGAAATAGAAATTCCTTAGAAAAAAAAAACAAAAAAAGTGGATGGTGATTGAGTTTAGGTGGACAACCATCATAAAGTGTGGCAGACTTTTATATGATCCAAAAACTTGACTTTTTCCAACATACTTATGCAACCGTACAACGTTTTTCCCGAAGCGCTTCTATTTCTTGACGGTGTCTTTCAAATAAAATTCTCTAACGAAGTAGGGGGAATTTTCGAGGACTTAACTAAAACGTTACTTCGTCACGACGGCACTCGTCAGTTAGAAAATATTTTTAAAGTCCCCTATGTACTTGTTGTGGGTTTTTCGCTTTTTAATCTCAGCTAACTATGGCGCATGCTGCAAAGCCTCTTAAATTAAAGATACTTTGCAGGAATAGTTCCTATTATTACCTATTTTATTGCCTATAGCACTTGGGTGCCAACATTCAAAAGGACTCAATTAATTGCGCTTATATACCGATCGATTCCGAGTTACATTCTGAATATGTCTGTCCCTTTAATAGTCTTGTTTTCTTTTGTTCAATCTACGGGTCGTCATATTAGAGATGAAATTCTGATGAAATTTTGGTACACCGCCCAAACACAAACACTATTGAAAAACGCTTAGATCGCATCGCTTTTCCCCCCAGTCCATATATATAAGGACTTATTTTAAAAAATCGTTATACGAATAACGCATTAAGCGAAGTGATGTAGGGTATTCAATGGTGGTTCGTGTCCCACTATAGAGTTTTTACCTGTCTTCCGATGTTTTCCAAAAATAATTTTCTTTTATACCTGAATTTATGCTTAACAACTTACTAGAATGCAAATATTCTATTATTGATATTAAAGCAAAAAAAAAAGGAAAAGATAAACCTAAACCGATTCGCTGATATCACTTCACTTGGATATCAATCAGATTCCCATCTGTAAATCTCTCTATCGTATCTAGAACAACAATCAAAATTCTTTCTGTTAAAAACGGCGACTTCAGCCCAAAAATATTTACCGCCCAATGTAGTTGATGATATTTTCTGGATTTACGGGTAGTACTCATCTTTCTTAGTCTTCGTTTCCCTTATGTTATATATAAGTGTTCCATCTGTTATGTTTTTCATTTTTGTTTTTTTCAACTTCATACACGCAACATAGTTAGCCAAGGCAACATGTTTTTAGATATGATGGATCAAAACTATGACCTTTGCATGCAAAATTTTTCTTTGAAAATCGTCTTTTCTATGACCAAACTCATTTCCTGCTGAATGCATCCGTTAATCGAGAAAATTTTTGGTCCTATTGGCAAAGAACTAGTTCATCCTCTAAAACTTACTGTTTAATGTGAATTAACGATAAGCGACGTCATTACGTCATTTTTCTGTCAAAGTGACCATAAGAAGTGCCTGCAGGAGGATAACTCAAGTTTTGTGCATCAAAATTACATGAATTGTATGCAAAGAACTTTTCCTTTCTACAAAGCGGCATGTCTCAAGCCACGCAATTTGGAAAGCAAAGCAAAGACTGCTTGTCTTATAAATTTAGCGCAGGAATAATTTGAAGACATTTAGATGTGATTTGGCCAACAAAATTATGCGCCAACAATTTTGGGGTTACTTGAAAAGCAAAGTTTATGGGATTAAACCACAAATTATCGACAACCTAAAAACCAAACTTCTTCAAGGACTTTAAACTATGGATGTACAATTATTAGAAGAAGTAAAGGATCTTCGGTATTTTGGTATTCCACCATAAAAGAGATTTTCTTTTCGGATTAAAAAAAATTATAAAACCTACAAAAATATATGAGATGCTATACCAGCAGCAACTGTATACGTCCTGTTACTACATAGAAGTAATAGCTATAGGTGATGTTAACTGAATATTAATCATAGGCGAAAGATTTTTTGCGAAAATGTCGCCGCTTTAAGAAAATATAAAATATTGAAAAACGGATCATTTTTTTTCGTTTCAAGCGAGATCTTTTCGTTCTTTCGAATTTTCAATGTTCACTTTCTATGTAACTACTCAAAAAAAAAAAAAACCAAAAATAACTGCAAAGTCCTTTACTGATTGAATAAAATATATTTTTCCGTTGAACTTTCAGTTGTGGTTTGCAAATATTTATTACGGTCGTTACGTAAGCATTTCTATAGCTTTTAAACTATAGCTTATTCCAAGTGTATATTATACTAACGCTTTAGATGGCTGTGGTAAATATTTGCTCTCCAACTTTTAAGACAATGTTCAATGTAGGTTAGAAGTCGTAGTGTTTTGCTTATTGCGTGGGCGCAGGCAAATGTTTATCGTCAAATTTTGATTGTGCTATGGTAATTGCACCGAAATAATTATTTCACCCACCATTGGAGTACTTTCGATCGCGGGTACCGATCTCAATTTTGGTTAGAAAATTGTTGTTTCACTCATATAGATAGATACTTAGTAAGAAAATAGTCTTTTTATTACTCCCTTCGTTTTCTTTTTATCCCATGCTACAAAATATTTTTGGAAAATTTCATGTCATACGCTATAAACTACCCTAAACGTTAGTAAAAATAGCGTCTCTGTTAAAAAAGATAATATATTTTGGCTTCTCTGTTAAAAAATAACGGCTCTGGTATTTAAACCAATTCCGGTTGTTAGGACCACTTCAAAACAAAAATTTCTAATTTCGAGTTTCATGAGCAGGTCATCGGTTTGATAATCTCATATTCAGAATCTGACGATGGTCAAAAATATAATCATTTTAGGATGACACAAGCTTCCTGCAAAACTACCAAACACTTAATCGATTGTTTTTCAATTTAAAACATATTCTTTTACGAAGAAATTTTCTATCGAAATAAAGTATATTTTGATGGAACAATGAACTTTATTTGAACAGAAAGTAGGATTAATTTTCACATTACATAGTGGTAGTAGTGGTAGTAGTGAAATATGATATCAAAGTTGTCCGCCAGGTGGCCTTGCCACACAAAACACACCAACACAAAAAAACGATAACCAATATAACATAGTAGAGAAAAACAACTAAACAATAGAGAAACAACAAAATGAAAACATTTTTGGAATATGATTCCTTTGGAAAAACGGCTAATAATTTGTTTTATTCCTGTTTTTTTTTCCTGTTTTTTTTTTTTCGAAACATTTGTTTTCATTAGAAAACACAATTTTTGGTAAATTTCATTTTAGTTCGATGTTCTAGTGCTGTGTGTTCTGTAAAACGAAAAACACGAAACCAACAGCAACAACAACAACAACAACAACAACAACAAATTAATAAAAATACGGGTTAAATTGAAAATCCGCATCGATATCAATTGCAGAAAAAGCCAATAGAGCAGACAATAAATTTACTACGTGGAATAAATTGTAATTGATATCTTTTGTACCCATACATGACCCTGAATAAAATTCATACGTCTAATGTATAAAATTCTATAATGTGTTTAATGAGAATTTTCTCTGGCTTTTAATAAATACTAAGCGTTTAAAGTGGTTTCCTTCCATAGCTAGAAAAAACGAAAAAATGCATTAAAATTTTATCAAAATTCTAAAAATTTCTAAAACCATTTTGCTTAATAACAAACAATTCTACTGTTTATGGTAATTAGTAAACAATTATGCCAACCATTAGGTATGTCTGAGTACAAGCATTTAAGGAAAGAGCACATGATCAAAAAAAAGAAAGAAATGCTTATCTGAGATTAATGCTCTAATTCGGTAGGCTGACAGATCTACAAGATTACTCTTCTTTGCCAGATTTTGTCTTAGTCGGATTTAAATATAATATTTACAGTAAACACGACTTTGGAAAACTGTTGGCTAAAACTGAAAGAACTCATGAAACAGTTTTTTTATTATTTGTAAAGGCGTCAGCACCTCTTTTCGAGCAATTCCCATTTTCAACATTTTGACGATATCTATACATGCGCGAAACTAATGAGATTTTTGATTATAACTGCTATCAGTCTTAGATAATACAAAAAATTATCGCATACAATGTATTGATATTTTTTAGTTTTTAAAAAATTCTCTCAAGCTTTTGCTGTTACCACAGATTACACCTTAAACTTGTGACGCCTATAAACACTATAACGTTTATATTTTATTGATTCACTTAAAAATATATAGGAATTGTGGATTTCCAAGGCATAAAAATAAATTATGCTTAAGAGAAGAGTATATGTAGATGGTTGTTAGTTAAGAACATAGGTGCATGAAAAGGTGTAGAATGCTTATGCACGTGTATAATACATACACAGTTTTGTTGGGCGATTTTTTGAAATCAAAGGAGACTTGTGAAGAGAGCGAAACGACTGATAATTGCAAGGAGCTAGGTCTACGCTATACCATGTACGCATCAAAATTTCCAAGATCTCTTCATTTTTTTGTAAGTCATCAAAAATGTATTTAGTGTGCTGTGTTCATAATGAAAGACCAATTCGGATCTATTTTTTTTTCAACCGGTTGCTCGTTTATTGCTACCAGTAGAGATTAGAATCAAGCGTTTGATCAGGTTCTAGAACTTTCTCATATACGTTTATTTTTTAATCTCACCATAGGCGTACCGTAGCTTCATAAAAAGTCAATTCTTCTCATTTCGAAGTTGTTCGTGGTTCGTCGCCTTTCTGTAATTATCACAATATTCGATCTTCCTTGAATGATAGCCATTTGTCATCAGCGGTAGTGTTTGGCTACAAAAATGGGTTGATGCTGTTGTATTACAATAGCAAATCGCTCATAGAAATTCAGTTAATCAAGTTTCTTATCGACACTATATGCGGCTGCAAGGCTGTCTATGCAGACTTACCCAAAAATGTGATGTGTGTTTCGATTTTCGATATGTAATTCCTTAGCAGTGCCGTGCCTGCTTACGAGTCGCTCATCATCGACATTTTCACAATTTCGTCGATCTTTTTTAGTGATTAGGCGACTAATGCATGATAGATATTTTATATCCAAATTTTCAAGAAAAGAAGTCAATACATTGTCATTGTTGGTAATAGCCTTTGCAGATCGATGCGAATTTTTTCAAAAATTTTATACATTTTTACAGTAATATGGTCTGTGACCCGATCGTAAAATTAAAAAATCATCTGCAAAAAAATTGTAGACAAATGAGATGCAATCTGATTCGCTTTGCAATAAATGCAAAATAAGCGTAGTTTAACCATGAAACAAAGCAGGTAGTCATTGCACAACTAGTCTGCAATGTATTTTCTTTCCCCCCGGAATACTCCAGATAGCAATTTTTTATTTAAAAATCTTTTGGAAATCTTAATCAATAAATTAAAAATTGAATTTCGGAGTCATCTTCTCCTCCTCACCACAGCAAACATCCTTTTGCGTGTTATTCTTGGCAATTTGAGTGATCATAAAACGGTAGCAAACTGTAAGAAGGTAGTATTATCTCCTAATTTTTTCGATTTCGAGGATTTCACAACAACAACAAAATAGTAAACGAATGTATTTAAACGATTTTAGAATGTCACGACGGCCATGAATGTACTCCCAACTCGAAGCACATAGATGCAATAATATTGCAATTATTGGAAGTAATGGCGAATTTCAATGATAGGCATTAATTTTCGACTGGCTGCTATCTTTCGAAGATCTGCCTAGTCCTTATAGCTTTGGTTTAATTATCATCAACTTTTATTAGCAGTGAGAGGAAAATGTTGATCAATGTTAAGTGAAAAATATTACAGAAGAAATTTTTTCAACCAACCGTGAGTCCATCAAAATCTTATCAATCATAGCAGCGCTCTTTCTTTTCCACCAAACAAAACACATGGGGAAAAGCCGATAACATTGCATATTAAAGTTGAACTTGAAATAGCAGCTATGAAGTAAGTTACGGCAGATTTGCAGGGATCAATAAATCGCAGCATCGCAGAGAGAAGAAGACTTGCAAAACAACTGTAGCCATGGGTGAACTACGAAAATATTTTCTTGCCAGCATAACATTTCTTAAGAAGAACACAGAGTTGGTTTTCTTCATAATCATTACGTGTTTGAAATAATTTTTTTTAAGGGGCGTTTACGATATCATCGAAAATTTCACTATACTTAAAAAGCAACCCTCAAATTTAAACACATACAACCAATATAGAAG
Source organism: Glossina morsitans morsitans (assembly GCA_001077435.1). Classification (NCBI taxonomy): domain Eukaryota; kingdom Metazoa; phylum Arthropoda; class Insecta; order Diptera; family Glossinidae; genus Glossina; species Glossina morsitans. The sequence goes on along the minus strand of CCAG010015993.1, from coordinate 18,174 downwards.
ATGCTTTCAATTCACAATGTGTATTATATTGTAAAGACAGATTTCATTGTTTAAATCCTACACAAAAAAAAAAAAAAAAGACGCACACAAACCCACGGATGTATGTACACACACATATAAATGCCAACAAGTTACCTGTCAAGAGACAAAACAAAACAAAAAACAGCTAATACGCCATCATCGGATAAATACCAGTTTTATATAAGAAAGGAGGAAGAGGAGCAATGGGTCATATTATGAAAGAACACATAAAAAAAAAAATGTAAATGAGTTAAAGAGAATTTCTACTCAAAATTGAGTACATTTTCTTCACTCTTTAGTAGCTCTCGTCTATACGAAAAATCGTAGACTTTTCGGTTATAAAGAAAGCAACAAAAAAAAAAAGAAGTTCCATTGGTATAACAAATTATCAACCATTGACTATAATTAGTTCACTAACGATCGTATCTATCTTGCAATGTGTTTTTTAATGTTCAACATTGCTTCTCTACCTTCAAGTTATTTTCATTTTTATGGTGACATTTTTGCTAATGTTAGATGACATTTTTACTGTCTAATCCCTAGTTTTGTTTAATCTTGCAATTGATCGTATCGCTTGCTCCTTTTTACGACTCGTCTAGTGTGCTAAAGATGAACAACTTAAGAGGATTTCTTAAAGATTTTTTTCTATTTTTTTCTTTCTTTCTTTCTATCTTTCTTTCTTCTTCTTAAAATACTTATTCAAATGAAATCTCATGTAAAATTAGATCAACATCAACGCAACAAACAAAAGCATTGAAAGCGGAAGCGTAAAATATCGATATTTTTATATAAAAATTAGTTTGAAATTTACACAACTTTTTAAAAAAATGTTTTTTCTAACTCGATTCTATGCATTTGAAGGTGAACATAAATTAATTCTGTTTTGTTCCGCTTTTCAGCATAAAAAAAACACAATAAAGTTTTTAATCGGCATGAGATGATGATCCGATTTATTCATATCAATGTATTGACAACAAGTTAGCTATAAAGCTAATCATGCCTGAAATAATTCGCTTAGATTATGGTAGAAAATCGCCAAATCCAAGGACGAACTTAGATTAGGAACAAGTTCGGTCTCATGCCGCTTGCTTTCTTCTTGCGATTATCTTACAAATAAATTATCGCAGTATACGCACCCACGTGAACTGTGCGATGCGTTGTCGAAAACGTTTATCTTGATCGCAAAGGTGACTCGAACACATCCCGCTCCCAGCAGCTATCACATAAAAAGTTGTGCGAGAAGCTTAGCCTTCTGAAATTGCAATACCCGGAAATAAAGTTCACAGTTGCTCTCAGATAAATGTTTTTAGTACCGATCATAAGGCAGACATGATTTTCTATGGGACGACATTCTTCTGTTAGCGATTGCGTCAAGAGTTTTCTTTGTTAGAAGACAGCATGAGTGGAATACCTAGGCCGAGGTCTTCTCCTCCGGACAGAAAGACGCAGATGACATCGTGATCAATTCAAATGACAACGTGGTGCCACAAGTTTCGAAATACTACATAATACATTCAACACAGCTTCGCTGTCACAATTTTGTGGATCGCTTAAACAAAAAAATATTACTTTAATGGTAATTGCGTCAGCCTGTAGCTTAGCGACTAAAGCAAATGCGGAAGGCATACAGAAATTTTCAAACACTTCTTCAATTCCATGTAAACCATAGTCGATATGGTTCTAAAAGTTCAAAAAACTCATTCAAGTTTATTGGAAATTTCATATAAACAATTAGCCCGAAAAGAGGAACATCTGTAGAATATTTATACTTTTTTATAAGGCACATGTTAGCGTAGACAACAGATCCATACTGCGCAAATAGGTCAATGTTCAACTCGATTCAAACAAATGTAATAAAACTAGGTTTCGTGCGGTAGACAGCAACCGTAGAAAAAAAATCTTCAAAAAACAAAAATAATCAGAAATCTTTTAAAAAAATCTTTTAAAAACCTACAAGAAATAATCTCTACAGCATAAAAAAAAATTAATGCGGGGAAAAAAGCTAGCATGAAAAAGTACTCCTGCCAAAGTTTTACGAAAGCCTTCCAATCAAGATAAGTCCTCGAAAAGAATTTCACTTTCTCAATTTAAGAAATTCGACAAATTTCCAGAATATAATTAATTCAATACGATTCGTCGTATTTGAGAACGCGTATGGTTTTGCGATGAGCTGGTTTGAAATCGTTTTCGTCACTTGAAGATATTAGAGTTAATTTATTTTTTGTTACCCTGTAGTCGGTGCTGAGCTTTTGCGATGCCGACGGTTTCACCAAATGCTTGTGACCGTTGGGATAACTAGATATACACGATCATAGGTCTTTTTAGAGCTTCAAAGTTTTTTCGAAATTGCTATCCGTTTTAGGAAAATGCTTTCCCTATTCTGGGCAAAATTGCATCCCCCCCATATATTTTTCCAGCTGTGATAGAATCCGTTTCTTCTTGTCCGTCTTTACGATACGTTAATTCATTCATAATTGATGGAAACATCCAAAGATCAAAAGATATGTATGTAAGCACTTCGAAGATCGGTAATTAACTAACGGTATTAAATTGTGTAATATTTATTGATATTGTCTGATGCAGCAGGTATAAAAATGGTTGATTCAGTGTGCACATACACGCTGACAGCGAAAAAAAAAATGATGGCAGTAGCATTAAGATTAACTTGACCTCGCGGCATAGTTGCGTCTAGCAAACAAAATGTCCGTACATTTGCATGTACCGCATAAACAAAAATCGCATAAAACAAATCGCATAAATAAAAATTGCACAATGACAAGTTTGAATGCACGTTACATTCTATACTTGTTCCATATCTCCAGTTACCTTTAAGCGTGCGAACAGGGCTAGCGTAACTGTTATGTGATAATTACGAAATCGGATGTTTACCTTTACATATTCAATATACATTTATTTATTTATTTATATGTCTACGAATTTCAATCCCCACAAATATTTTGTATACCTGAGATAATAATAATCGCCATCATTAGCTACCTTTAATTAAACAAGTAAGTGAATAATAATCGTCTCATTACAATTTTTAACTAATAACTATACCAAGCAAATTATGCATATAAACATATGTTAAAAATGGACCTTTAAGCTAAAATTTTTGCGTCCAACACCGAAGGAAGGGTGTATATTCATTTTGCGACTTTAGAAATCGCATAAGCTGTACACATTCTTTATCAGCATCAAATTGTGAATCCGATTAAGTATGTTCGTCTATCTGTCCATGTAATCAGTGATAAACATTCACTTGGTCGCAAAATTTAAACTATCGGCTTGATATTTGAGAGAAACATTGAAACATCTTCGTTATTACGACTGGAAGAATGATTACCACAGGTATTGCACAGACGATCTTGTTTCAATCGATTCAGAATTTGATGCTGATCAAAATACTTTATAGGGTATCTGGATGTTGCAGATATTTTGACAAAATGAACCAGCAAGCAATAAGTATTAAATGATGCTGTCTTTTTCTGCTTAGAATTCGTAATGTTATTGGTGGTTAGCAAAAGTCCTAACCCCAACAACAAAAGAAGTAAGATCAGTTTTCAATTGATGACAGCTCTGCTGCACATTGCTGGTAAGATATAAAACTTATTTTATTGAGAATAAAAATTTAAAACTGGAAAATATAGACACCCAACAGTAGCCATTGTGTCCCATTTTCAAGCAAACGTATAAAGGTGGAAACATATTGCGCCACCTGCTGCTTAAGATCAATAATTCATTAGCAAGGAAGTTATAACATCAAAGCTTATAAAAATAATAAATAAATGAAATCGTAAGGTCAGCGTAAGTTTCCAAACCAATTTAAACATACGAGTTTATCTAAGAAAACAAAAGATGAAAACATAAAGTGACTTCTTCGATAGATAGAGAGGCGCTCACAATCCGAATAAGGAAAACGTGATAATATTACTATAGTCCGTGATCTAAGAGTTGCAGAAAATTAGCAAAAAATCATTCAAAGTCATTAGACTAGCAACCGATATGCTTACAATTAACGAAACACTTTAAAGATTTCCTCTGTACGTTTTCTATAGGGAGCATCTAAAATTCTCCTCAAAGCGGATACAAATTTCTTTCTTGTTTTCCTATTTAAGTTATAAACTTTATAAAAGCGTAGTTACATTATTTATTTTCAACTGGTTTTCTTTCATTTATTCAAACGATTATAGATAAGAAGTAAAAAAAAAAAATATATAATAATTTCCCCATTAAGCACTAATAACTGTGAGTAATAACTTTAGCAGAGCGCACCTACTTGACTCCACTGACATTATTCGCATTATATGCTTGAAAAAAAAAAATAAAAAACACATTTTTGGCGCCACACACATACCGTTTCTGCAAACAACCAAACGTGCTTTGTACACTCTGAATGCAAATGGAGACAATTGTCGATTGTGTTCGTTAGAAAGAAAGGAAAAAAACGTGAGTCAAAGCAAGCAACCATTGTAATCAAGAGCCAACAATTTACTTCTATGGAAAATAAGAACTTTAAAAAATTGGGAAATAAAATGATTTATGGCAAACCGGAAAATTAATAATGAATCTAAGCAAGTAAAGCAGCCCTTGGCAGTTAGTAGTCACTTTAGACTTGATGGTAAATCTAAACCAGCATTTGGATTATGCTTTCTATATCGAAGAGATCGTAAAGAAACCAACGGCCAGGAACAGAAGACAATTTCAGTGTGATACCGAACTGATCAAACGCCTATTGTGCCGAACAAAAATTGCAAAGGGCCATTCAGTTCATCCTATTCTATCCACTTTTTAAAAACTCATTCATGAAGAAACTCTGGATTAGGATCGCTGCTCCATGTATTAAGCACATATTATGTTGAAAACCAAGCTGGAATTTTATTAAATGATGTGAAATAACCCAGCATAGCCGCTCGATAAAAAGGACTTACACCAGTAAGAATCCGCTGCAGCCTAAATGTGTTAAAGCCTGGGAACTATTGAGAGTAAAAGTTTTAAAAAGAGTCTTTTGCGAACTCAGATCCGCAATTTTTATAATAATGCTAGCCTTACATTGTCTTCATTGTCATTGATCTATAATGGCTTTACAAAAAATCTGATATGAATACCACCCAAAATTATTCTTACTGCATACAACACAAACATAAAAAAATTCAAATTTCGATTTCTTTGCAAATATTTTGCCATTTTGGGTGAAACCATAACGACATAAGATAGGCAGACGGACATATAGACAGACAGGCCTAGATATAATAAAACTGTATGTATCTCAAGTCCTTCTGGTTGTTGCATATAGTTCCATAAAGTTAATATACCCTTGTAGTGTAAGGTATAAAAAAACCGAAGAAAATGTGCCTCTTTTTACTTTTCGACACCCGTCTAAATCCTTAAACCAATTAATAAAACTTGCAAAGTATTTTGTTAATTGTATGCGTATCGATTGAAGAATAACTTCCAATGTATTTGTTATCCACTATTACGAAAGTAAAGGTGAACTGAATAAAAGTGAACTTTCGAATCTTCAATTTTCTTAAAACATTTTCAATTAAAAATTTGTAGGGAAATAATTTAAAAGCACTATAGTACGCCATAGCCCACTATTAAATACCCTACGTCACCCTAAAGTTATTCATATAACAACTTATCAAAATAGTAGTCTGATATGAAACAATTTCAATAGCGTTTGGCGAAAACTCGTCAGTCCATGAAATTGTCGGAAAATTTGAACACAAGAAGACAGGACAGACTTAACGTTATCGTTATAATAAAAGATGGGGTCTATCTCAAGCACTTCTCTGTATTGCATACATGCACATAAACTAAAGTATACCCTTGTACCATACAAGGACCAGTAATATACCTAATGTGTGCCTTTATGCCTTGAAAATTAAAAAATAGCGTTCTATATAATAAAATGGTTAACTCTTTACAATTGCTTAAATATTAGATTACTATAAACTCATTCGTAATAGTTGACTTCTTATAATGTCTTTTGAAACCCTTTAAAAGCTTATGAAAAATCTGTACACCTATAAAAAAAACAAAATGTATCGCGGGTGGGATAATCAATGCAACCAATGTATTGAAAGCACATCGACATAAATAATTATATATATATATAGATATATATGTGTGTACACGTACACATTTAATGTACGTATGTATATATATGTACTAGGTATATAATGAACTTACTTCTTACAACGATGTTTGCCTGCACTATTCATCACAACATCAGTGTAATTTCATTGAAATATGAAACCATTAAGTGTATGTATGGACGTGAGCTGGTGTTGAGACGAGCAACGAAACTAAACATTATATAGAGAACAAAAGCCCCGTTAACATTTATAACTTAGCGAATGTCAGTCTTAAGCCTCCGTACAGTATCAGCAGCATCGTCGTCATCTGCATCGTTAACAAATAATGTGAAAGCAATGGCAACGGTAGTCCTGGGATACATACTGGGAAAAAGGATCAAACTCACAATGAACACAAAATGCTTACATACAGAGAAACAACAGCAGCAGTAACAAGCAGAAAAGAACCCAAAAAAAAAAACACAAAAAAAACAAAAAAAAAATACGAAAAAAATGGCAAACAGTAGCTGAGCTCGTTGCAGGAATTTGTTATTGTTTTATTGAAAAGGATCTCTCGGTTTTATTAAAGAATACATACACACGCACGCATAGCATCCAGCTATATATACGAACACAATATTAACAAAAAGCGCAATTATTTCGTTGGTTTTACGCCTATTTCAACATACAACAACAAGTAATAAATTTTCCTTATTTTTTGCGAAGGAAAAAGCAATTGAGTGCAAGCGAAAGAGTTTTAAATTCAGCCCAAAAAACACATACAATAAAAACACCTCTCTTGTGATTGAAAAATGGCGTCTGCCTGATTCTTTATACGCTTGTCTGTCACTTTGTATGAATGAGCGTATGGTTATGTGGTATGTGTCTATGTGTATGTATATATATGTATTCATATACATATGTCCTTAATAAACTGCGGGTATCATGGTTGCTCATTTTAAGTCAGTTAATTGTGTCGTTTGGTATTTTTATGAATTTCTTTTCTTTCCTTTATTTTGGTTTGATTTGTGTTGCGCTGTCCTGTAAACTTCGTTCTCTTGCTGTGCTTGCATATAATCGCTGTATGGATGCTGTAAATGTGTGGGTTTTTGTTTACATAATTATGGCATTATTATGTGGGCTTTTGTTTAGTTTGGTTTCTTTTTATCTTTTTTTCTGTTTTTTTTTTTTTTTATTGTCATTGTTGTCTTAACACCCTATGTGGTCTTTGTTTGTTAATTTTTCGTTTCACTTCAATTTCGATTTAACAGGAGGAAAAAGCACTTAATATTTTATTTTTTTTTTTTTTTCGTAAAACTCTTGGACATTTAAATAATGAAAAACCTCTAATTAAAACTTTGTCAAATAATTAGTAAATTAAAATTGTACCCAGCAGTTAAGCATGTTCGCATATTAAACTTGACTATACGCAAGTAAAAGGTAAACAACAATAATAAAAAAAATTTATAGGAATCGAAAAAAAAAATACATTAACTGCATGAAGTCCTAGAAATGTCCATTTACGTGAGACCAACAACAAGGGTAGTCAGAACTTCACAACATTATTTAATTTGTTTTTCTTTGTTTTATTTTTTTTCTTGTCATATATGCTATGCTTTAAACATCCCACGTACTCCTTTACTATAAGCCATGATACCGACTGAACGTTTGGTATTAGTATAAACTCGCTTAGTTACGTTGTTTTTTATACTGTGCTGGCTTTTTTTTTTCCTGTTTTTTTTTTTCAAGCATGTTTTACTTGCTAAAATCTCTCAAAGGGCAATTGATTAAAGAGTCTCTTCTATAAGATATAAAAAAAAAAAAAGCAAAACAAAACTACACCTATACTTAAATACCTACTCATAGCGTATGTACATATATTATGCATCAGAACTTTATAATATGGTTTTTACTTTGAAATTCATTAAAGCGTACGTAATGTGACAGGAAATCATGCGGTAGAGAAGTGAGAAAAAACATTGCATGTGAAAAAAAAAACAAAACAAGGAAAAAAATTAAAATAATTTCAACTTAAAGTTAAAAAGAAACCTCATAAATGCATAGAAAAGATTCGAAGGAAAAGAAAGAACAGCTTTCATGATTTATTGGTTAATATTAAATAAAATACAAACCGAAAAGTTTTAAAAAACCCGCAAAGGAAAAGCAAAATAAATAAATTCATATTAGTTTTTACATCGTTGTTGCCCTTCAAATGTGATTAGATCATGCAACACTAGACGATAAAGAAAAAATATTAATGTACCCCTAACATCATTCAACTGATAACATCCACGTACCCAAAATACGCTTTCAAGGTCTGACAGACGATAAATGCTTTCAAAATTTTTGGACTTAGCAGTGGTCTGTCCGTCTTGTCAAGGCAAAATTTAGAAAAAAACCTGAGAAAATACGTTTTCAAGGTCCCAGAGAGAACAAAAGTTTTCAGGTAGTTTGGAGTCAGCAGTGGTTTATCTGTCCTACCAGCGTGTATCGAGGCAAAATTTAAGCAACAGCTTGGTGTAACTGAAACAACATAGAACAAGTCAAAGAAAGGGTATAACTCCCCTAAAGTCACAAACAGTATGTTTCATCATAAATTTGCCGTTTGCCGATATCGAATAAAATTTTACTGTTTGTACCGAAGTGAGGATAATCTATCAAAATAACCCACATATTTTAAGGATTGTGTCTTTACTAAAAATGTATTTACGATGTCATGGTTTATCCAGGGGGTAAAAAAAGCGAATGTAATAAGTGTTAAAATTGAAAAATAATAGCAAGCAAGCACATGTAAAACAGACTAAGCCTTTAATTACGATCACAAAAACAAGAAAACTAAGTTATTGCTACTAAGTCTCATGCGTAGTGCTGTGCAAACACTGAAAGAATGCAATGATGCATCTTCCAAAGTCCTTTAACCTATCAAGAAAACCTAACTTCATTACCAAATTACTTATTTATCACCGCCAAAATCACTATAAATATAATGAGTCAGGCGTAATTCACGAAAGTAAGTCGTTCGTATAGTATGATAAATAAAATATTTGTGTCAAATAAGTAATTCTATCTTGATATGTCATAACATTCAACTCATTCGCAATTTGCAACTCTGTACATACATTTGTATTTGATTGTTCCAATTCTAATTTTACACTGGAATTAAGCAGATCCGGAAAGCGTGCAATTATCAAGCTTAACATGATTTTTCACGGAACCTATGGAACTTTTCAAACAAAGAATTGATATTTAAGCACAAGCTTTCTATTGCGGTCTTTATTTCAATACTTTGGTTCTCTTTTGCGGGAATACTTAGGAATTGCTTCGCAGTTCCCTACTTCTGTCTTTCGCTAAGAAAAGCTACATCCAGAAAAATTGTACTAAATTTGGTTATTCTTCTCCTACCTAAACAAACTTATAAACAAGTGAAAATCTTATAGTCGCACAAAACCGATCATTCAATACCCTATATAACTAAGTCTAATATTATTGTTCTTTTATTTTCCTGATGAAATACAAAAACTTGCATCTTGTTTGCATGCCAACTTCTCACGAGTACTCTTGTGTTGGATGCAATACAACAAGTAGGTCATGTGGATCAAAATACTATTACGAAACAATTTTCATCACAAAGCAATAAAAATTAAGACATTTTGTCATATGAAAATTTGCTTTCATGAAAACCTTTGCCCGGAAGCAGGAATCGCAAAGAAATTTGATGCAGTTAATTATGTTGAATTACTACTAAGGACTAGTTTTCATTGCAAAGTCGTAAAATTTTTAAACTTTCCGCCATATAAAGGTTTACTCCTTGTGCAAACGTTCATGTATTATTTAAAGGGTTCCAAAAATCGGCGAATTTCGATTTTAGTTTGATGAAATTGGATATTTTTATCATGTGAGAAGTTTTTCGAAACAGGGCATTACGTGTGGCGTGATCGTGGAAACTGTCCCATCGAATCCATTTTCAATAGGATTTGTCTTTGGGTTTAAATACACCGCTGTACTAAATTCCTTCAAAATATCTCCAAAAATTGTAAACTGTAGGTTGTGCGCATGGTTGGAGATCATGAGGACAGACGGGCGGACAAATAATGGATTTTTATTACACCCTTCTACCAGTCACATGCGTCTGCACAAATTTAATATACCTTAAAGCGCAGGCGATAGGATATGAAAAAAGAAAAACATTATCAGTAACTGTGAGCCGAACCAACAACTGCCTGATTTTTCAATGGATAGAAAAGCATGTGTGCGATTTCCCTTGTTAAGCAAAGTTACGGGATTGAAATCGTGATTGTGGCAGACACATATATATATCTTTTATTATGTCTTGCTATTTGCATTGATCAAGAATCGTATTTTAAAGAGCCTCCGATGAGTGTTTCTATACTTTACATACACTTGTCAAGACTAACTCATTTTTTTCCCCATATAAAGTCAATAACTAATTTCAATAAGAATGTGAATAAAATCATGTTCACTGAAGCACTCATCAACCCTTGCAGTCGTTGTGTTTTTTAAATATATTCTTGATCTTCTTAAATACAACGTAATGAATAATCATAAATATTGGGTAAGAAATTTATTTAAACTACAAAATATTTTAAAGATAGTTTGTAAATAATGAATAGGAAAACAAATATTTCATAAGGTTTTAGTAAAAAAAAAAAATATATTTAATCACTTGTTATCTAACATGAGCTGTCATAACTTGAATGTCCCTTTGCGTGGGCATAACACTGTCTAAGATTATCTTTAAGTCGATATCGAATTTAAAATGCTTGAGCTGATTAGGATTAAAATTTTATCTTTTACTTTTAAAAAAACAAAAAAAAAACAAACAAAATTTCTTGTAATTAAAAATTATGGAATTGAAGCGAAATCATTCAGAAAAGCATGGCAAGGAAACAAAAAAAAAAACTAATAGCTTTACTATAGAAAATTAACGATGCGGCCGGCTACTGTTGAAGTATGAATTTTAAAAATTGACCTTTGATCGGTTTTACTTTTTTTTTTTCTTCTTCTTCGCCTTCAACATTCTAAAGGATAAAGAAAAAGAGCAACGCTCGAAAAGTCGTTCCTGGCATTATATTCTTTTCTCCTCTCTTTCTTCTTTTTTATTCAGTAAAGCTGATAATAACGATGATGATGGTCATTTAATCCTCAAAAATCAGAAGCCAGCAGAAGGCAAGAAATTGAAAAAAGGAAAAAGATTGAAAGCAATCACATTTTAAAAAACAATCGGCATTTAAATCCCGAATTTTTGCTTATTTATTATCTGTTTGAAATTGAAATGTGATGGAAAGGAAAGAAAAATAAAAAAGATCTGACATTATTTCTATTGAATCCTTTTGTTTTTTCTTTCTTTTTTTTTTTGCGTTTTTATTTTTTAAATCTGTCTTTTAGTGGGTCAAAAAATCTGGTTTTCTGTGGAAGAAAAAAAAAAAAAAAAGGAAAAAATGCAAAAACACACAGACAAGAGATGTATTTATAATGATTTCCTAAATATTAACAATACATTTACCAAATATGTTTATGGTGAAAAGAGGCGAGCGGGAGGTGTACACACACACACACACACTCTTTTAAAAGAAAACAAAAATATAATAATAAAATGCTATGCGTTGACAGTTTTATGTCAAAAAGGAAATATAAATAAAAGAAAAAAAGCAAAAAAAAAAAAAAATATTTCTTGAAGATCTTTTACATAAATTAAGGGTATTTTCTCTAATCAAAGATCTGAATAGAGCAAGTATTTAAAGCTATGCATAAGGAAATGAATTCTTTACGAAACGAATTCAATGCATTTTGATACAGGTGTTGTCTTATTCTCTTATACAAAGAAAAATTCCATGTAATTGCTTTTCATTTTCTCCTCTAAAAGCTAGTAAAGTATCGCATCCCCTCCTCCTCTTTCTTGCCTTAACTCATCATTTATTTAATTGTTTTCCTTTTAACACTTTTCATTCAAGAACAAAATGAAATTTTATTATTATACTATTCCGCACTACAACGAATGCCATCTCTCTGGGCAACCCCTCACATAGAGATAGGTATACGCATCGCATCCGTATATCTTACCTATCCATCAAGTCAACCAATCATTCTTTCTTGACATTTTCTAAGGTTCTCTGTATTTTCCTTCAAATGCCGACGTGTTATGCTCTGTTTATTATTATTTCTGCTTATTGTCGCGCTATTCTTGCTTGCTATCATTGTTGTTGCCATCGTTATTGTTGGTAATCCGAGCTCCTTTCAAGAACGCAAAAATTATTTTGTTCTTTTGCCATTTTACATCGATTTGTGTAGAAAACAATTTTCCTTTCGCTTTGAGTAAAGGAGAAACGAAAGATGAAAACAAAAACAAAAACGCGAAAGAATTCTACTAAAAAGCTGCTGCTGATAAAGATGAGCAAGCGACGTCGTTTGTTATTATCATTGTATTATTGTCAATAGTTAAGCAATAAAATTCTTAAGAATATAAATATATTTGTTTAAACGCACTTCTCCTAAGACAAGGATATTTTCAAATCTCTTCTTAGTATAAAGCTTAATAACATAAATGAAAAGACTTCATATTATAAAATAAAGAATTTTCAAAGGAAATTTGCACATTTGTAGTTTAACTCAGTAAAGAGTTAACCCCAGTATGGTTGCCATGACTTTCAAATGAGACTTTTGTCCTTCTATTAAATTCCATTCTCCTTTGTTCATGACGTTGTTTGCGACATGACATATAATTAATACATCATATATAAAAAACAACTCTTTCTTTCTTCTCTAAAAGCAATTTTGCCAATGGCAAGTAAAACAAAAGGATATTTTTTCGCAAAATTCGATTTTATTCATCAACATGGTCTTCTTCAAGAATGATAGAATCATTGTAACGCGTCTCCAAAATTTCGATGTCGTTCTCATAGAACGATTTGTGAAAACTAGCAAAATACAGACAATCGTCAAAATTGAACGTTCGCCTACTGCCTTGACGACCCAGTCGCACGAAATCCATTGGTTTACGAGTTGTATGCATTCGACGTACTTGCGCCATCAAGGCTTTAAGACAAGCCTACAGGACCTATACCCGTAAAATATATTTCAGTCTCCACAATGAGATCTTTTCCCGGGATATTCTTTTTTAGATGTGCAAGCAGATAATAGTTGCTTTTGGTCAGATCTAAACAATAAGTTGGGTGTGACACCATTTCGAAATCGCGGGATATCCTTTTTTAGAGGTGCAAGCAGATAATAGTTGCTTTTGGTCAGATCTAAACAATAAGTTGAGTGTGACACCATTTCGAAATCCCGTTCATCCAATTTTGCCTTTAGAACCATCGGCTTATCATACAGTGCGTTGCGTTAGTGAAAATACACTTTGCTCTTGTTGGTGTCGCTGTTTTTATGATTGTCTGTCCTGTATTCGAATCAAAGGTGCCACACATAATAACCACTGTTTACTGTTGCAGTGAACGAACCGAATACCATAGGTATCGTAGAACACGATGGGAACAAGCTCACCGAGCGATCTTTGCACTGTTTTTTTCGCAAGATCCTTTCCATGCAATGCATTGTCGACTCTATTCAGGAGTTTTTTGGCAATTATGGTGGAAATCTACTCTTATTAAGACGAAATAGCAATTCGACAATTGATATTTTTCAACCATTATGAGCAAATGCGGCAATCATTTGAGTAGCAGTTAATACACAGCCTTTCGATATGTCTAGACTGTCAACATTCTCTTAAATAACTTCCAGAATTTGTTGTGATGTTTTCTAGGCGGCATAGGATACTGTACAACCTTTTTTAAAAGTCCGCAAACCATCAACGAATAGCTGCTTTCGACGAAGGGCAGTTGCCACAATAATTTTCAAGCCAATGCTGAGTTCAAACGGCATTTTTTCCTATCGAAAAGCGCAATTTATTCATATTCAATACACAAAATTCGGATTTTTCTACTCCTTTAAATGTAACAAAGATATGATTTCCAAGCAACTTCCTGATTATGCAGCTCCTTGAGATGCTCAATCGAATATTTTCAACGACAATGGCGCCTAACATGATGATTTATTGAACAATCTCCCAATTTTCTAAAGGCTTAAGCGTAGTAAGAGGACCCACAAGGCCCGAAATTCAGTTTACGACAGTCGGCCTCCTGGTCAACCGCCGGCGTGAGAAATGGCTTTTATTGAGCCGAAAAAATTCAATGAAATGGAATTCTTGGACGTCTCCGCCGTAAATTATAACTCCTCAGCTAATAATAAACAAGCGAAAAGTGAAAGGGCTTCGCATTATTTCGGATATCCAATGTCTCGCTTATCCCAAAGAAAAAATTCCCAAAAAAAAAAAAAATCAGCCACACTTCAATGGCTGATAAACAAATATATCATTTCCATAATAAGTTTAGGTTTATTTAAAGAGTCCTTTTTTAGAATCTGTAGTCCTTTTTTGAAGCCGCATATCCTTTTTTTTACCATTTTTACCACTTTACCTTACCTTGTAAAGTCCTTTTAATCCAAAAGAAGCTAGAAGTGAAATGAAAGCCGAAAGTTGAGAGAAATTCAGAAAATGAAGCTTGAAAAAAAGGTTACTCGGCTTTTTGCTCTAACCCCAAATGAATTTCTAAAAAAAAAGCAAACTTTCAAAAAAAAATTTTGATCATTTCATATATTTATTTTGTCATTCCACACAGGACGAAATCACTTGTTTTCTTCCTTACAAATTCACTGAGACCGCTTCACTAACGACTGATAAGCAGAGTCTAGACAAGGCAGTGCCATCAAGTCTGCAATTGAAGCTTGATGAGGATGATACTTTCCATCATCATCGCCATTTTGTTTTACGCAACTACCATCGTTATTTATCAAACTGGAACTGCTCTTGTATGATAACATTTAAAGCGATGTTTACAATTGATTCGCCTTTTTGCTTAGCAAGCTCACCAGTTAGGATCAGGAAGTGCTTTGTTTATTATTTAGTTTGCAGCAAGCAGTAAATAAAATGAACTAGTTTTTTAGTGGGGTTTTTTTCCTTCTTCATCAGTATTTTACGGCAAACTCAGATAAAAGATGAGAACTTAAAAAGTAGCCACAAACTATGTCACAACAAAATATATCGCTTGCATCCTATAATGATGAGAGTGATTCACGTTTTCAATTTTGGCACTTCTAAGAGAACCAAGTTAAATTTAAAAGTAATTGTAAATATTTTGCAATCATTTGCGGCCTCTCAAGCAATTAATAAAAGACTTGAACAGTCAAGTGAAAGCGACGCCTTTGCGATTACTTTAAAAGGGCCGAGAGTTTTTCTTTTTGTTTATCGTTTTATTTCATTTAATTAAATTAACTTACCTTGTAGTAATCCAGTGTTGAATAATTTTGAAAGCACGGTACATTATACAACATAGTATAATTTGTTGTATAATATGTAACCGTATTCGACGTGTAACGATGACGATGATGTTATAATAATAAAAATTTATCTTAGAAATTAAAATCACACGATTTTGAAAACACATTAAAACGATGCATATTTAAGAATGAGAAAAATAATTATAAATAAATGAATAAATTATACAATTGACCACATTTTTCTTAACATCATTTTTTATTTAATTTATTATTATAAATAAATAAATTTTTATCTGACACTTTAACGACACTTGCCAAAAAATTTTGTTAATACATTTTAATTTGAATATATTTTTGCATCATTGCGCATATGTATCGATAGGTTTTAGAAAATAATATTTCTATATATATTTATATATAAATATATATGCATGTATGTGTGTATGTATATAAATATGAATAAATTAACACTTTGTATAGTATTTGCAACATGTGAGAAACTTAAATTTGACACTTGTGCTGACAGCTGCTTTGATAGTTTGTAACTGCCATAAAGAACATATTACGCGCGACATGTAACGAAGTGCTGCTATTGCTGTTGCAGTCGCTGTTACTGTTACTGTTGCTATTGATATCGCTGCTCTTCATATTTTTCATTTATACATTAATTTATAGCAATAAATATAAAAATAATTTGCATATAATTTTTATTTATTTATTTTTTTTTTGCATAATTTTGCATCCACATCTTCATAGATAGGATAAATGCTTCTGGTCTATTCAATTAAAATCATTTAATTGCCATCATTTTAATTAAATGATATCCACATGCATTTCAATTACTAAGTGAATGAGTTTAGTTCCGTTTTATGGGTCAGACCACAACAAATGTCAGATGACATATTGCCGATTATAAAACAACAACAGCAAAAAAATTTTAAAAACAATATATGATCGTATATAGGTTTTGTAGAACAGAGTTAACATTAAGCCGTCGGCGCTTGTTTATATTGCTATTTATTTGTGACCGATTAATAAATTTTTGTCTTTTATCCGTCACGTAGACTTTAAATTAATTAATTAGCATAACTTTTTTTTTTGTTTTGTTTTCTCAATTCAAATTAATTAAATAAAAAAAGAGAAAAAACTCAAATATGTTTTATAATTTAATCCTTTTGTAATAACAACAATAAATGACAATATCCGTTAAGCTACGACGCATTAAGGGTATGCTAACGTATTAAAGTATGCTTTCAACTGATTCGCATAATTTTCGCGTATACGTTATAGTTGAAAAGCTTTAACATATAAGATGTTTTTTTTTTTTGTGCACACACGCAACGCTCTATATACATATTTATGTATTTCTTTTGGTGTATTCTCTACATGGTGGGCCGACATCTGCCACATTTGCTAATACGGCACTAGTTGTTATTGCTGTTGCTATTGTTGTAGTTGTTCTTGTCGTTCACCTCAATCCAATCCTCCCTACTACTAACTGTGTGCCGTGCCATTTGTTGTTGCATTTAATAAACAATCTCATCCATCCATATACATACAAATGCATACCCTTAACTTAACATTTGGCTTCCACTCTATTGAGTGAGTACTTACTTCAGTTTCTTACGTATATTTTTGTTCGAGAGCAAGAAGTACAGAACAAGAGATAAAGAGTGACAGAGAGAGATTGAGAGAGGGAGAGAGAAAGACAGAGAGAGAAAGAGAGAGAGAGAGAAAAAAATTAAATGAACTACATGAGAGTTTCTTTCGTTTATTTTTTTGGTAGTTTGTTTTTTACGCGACTTTCTACACTGATCGTGTACAACGCATTACCCAAGCATTTCACCGACTACCTATCGTAAGGTAAACAACTGTTTGTAGGTTGTTGTTAATGTAAATATATTTTTAGGGCGGGATTACTATAATCATTTTTTTTTTCCTTTTCTTTTTTTTGTTTTTTTGAATGTTTATATTAACCGGGAAAATATGTACGAAAAACTTTTCTTCCTCATGCATATAATGAATTTAAACAAAAAAAAAAAAATTAATAACTAATATAGCGAATTTTTTTCAGATCAGATTCAACCACAACATCTTTACCCTTAAATTAAATATTTTACAATATTATAATACTATATTTTCCTCTTGTTCTTTGCTTTTTATATTCAATTTGAAAATATGCATACATATTAAATATAAATATATATATAAATATATTAAACTCTATCCCAAATTATATGCTTTTTATACCCTACACTACTTGTGATATAAGTTTGTGAATACAACACCCAGAAGTGTTTGCGATAGTCCCGCCTTTTATTGCACCGAAGAATTTCGAAGTTTGTCAGTCCGTCGGTCCATTTTGTTTTCTTGTGTTCAGTCTAGAACTCGTAGTTTTTAAGATATTTTGATGGCATTGACTACATTGACGTGTTTTGGCCAAAGGTCACACGGTACTGATAACAGTTCGGATTGGCCCACTTTCTTGACCCCTGCGTTATTATATGACTTAATTTGAAATGTCGCTATATGAATAACTGTAGGGCGGTGTATTTAATGGTGGGCCTTGTTATTGTCTCATAGTGTTAAAAAATGAAGACCAGGAGGAAAATATTAGAATGCAATTAAGAGAATTTGAAATCAAAACGAAAAAATTCATTCGTATGGATTTTAACGTATTTTATATTTACAGCACGCTTATATGTATGAATATCTTATCTAAAAAATT
>CCAG010015991.1:0-83689 GCA_001077435.1 Glossina morsitans morsitans | reverse complement strand
TATATGCTTTTTATACCCTACTCTACTTGTGATATAAGTTTGTGAATACAACACCCAGAAGTGTTTGCGATAGTCCCGCCTTTTATTGCACCGAAGAATTTCGAATTTTGTCAGTCCGTCGGTCCATCTTGTTTTCTTGTGTTCAGTCTAGAACTCGTAGTTTTTAAGATATTTTGATGGCATTGACTACATTGACGTGTTTTGGCCAAAGGTCACACGGTACTGATAACAGTTCGGATTGGCCCACTTTCTTGACCCCTGCGTTATTATATGACTTAATTTGAAATGTCGCTATATGAATAACTGTAGGGCGGTGTATTTAATGGTGGGCCTTGTTATTGTCTCATAGTGTTAAAAAATGAAGACCAGGAGGAAAATATTAGAATGCAATTAAGAGAATTTGAAATCAAAACGAAAAAATTCATTCGTATGGATTTTAACGTATTTTATATTTACAGCACGCTTATATGTATGAATATCTTATCTAAAAAATTACCTTAAGATCTATAGAAATTTAATACATATTCCATGTAATTGAACTTCAGAAATAAATATAAGAGTACGGGGTGGAACGTAAATATGATTCTTAGGTGAAAGATAAGTACGCTTTTTATCAAATATATTCATTTGTATAGGAATAATGAAAAAAAAAATCTTTTGTGGATCACAAGCAGCACGTGAATGTATATTTTTTTGGCAAACAAGGTTTGGAATTTCAAAAATTAGGTCTTCTTGTGCTTCTGGAGCGCTTTAAAAAATCAGTTAAATTTGATTAAAAGCTTATCTATTGTTTATCAAGAAATGATATACAAATATGCTCTTATTTTTTGTTATTATCTTTCAGCGCTACCCAAAACATGGTATAGAACAAATTAAAACGTTTCAACCGGCAGAACTGGCTATGCAACATCCTACACTGCAGGGCTTTATAAAATTCTACATTTTTTTTTTGGGTGAAGTTAACCCTTTGTGCGGGACTCTCAATTATGTCTTTGCTAAAAGGTGACCTACCTTCTACTTCGCTCGAGCCATTACTAAGGTAGTTGATAGTTGGATGATAATGTAAAAAAGTAACAAAATGATAAGAAAATCTAAACAAAGACAAAAAATACAAAAGTAAATAAAAAAAGGAATTATATTTGAGGTTATAACGAATTCGAAAAATAACTTTACTGCTGCTATTTACCATAGAGTATATGTAAGCTAATCGGCGAAAAATCCCAATACGCAAAGTATGTTATAACAAATTTCTAAGAATTAACGTAACTCCATTTCAGAAAAATGTAATTTAGTTGCTGTGCTTAAGTGTTGGATTTGTCAGATAGTTTCCAGCGCCCTTTAAGACATACCAAAAAAACAGTAGTGGCATAGTGTTTGCACTGCAATTGCGTATGACAATTAGTAGCAACAATATAGTTTTTTAGTTTTGTGATCACAATTGAGGACTTAGTTTTATGTGTGCAGGCTTGCTGCTATTTATACACTATTGTTGCGCATGGCTTTATTGAGCTTGTATGGATGCATGCAATGCCCGGAAGGATTTTATATAGATTCATCTTTTATTATGTCAATCAATTCAGAATCGTTTTCTGAATAGCTAAGCTTATCTGCCCGTCTGCCCATCTGTCTTACAGAATCACTCCTTCCATAACTTCCCCTATAAGGCCTTATTGTGAAATACTATATGAATAACTGTAGGGTGGGGTAGGGTATTTTTTTTTTCTTTTTCCAATTTTCAGCCGGAGCGATAATTGTGAAAGTGGATATTTTTAGTAGACTACCCGTAGCTAAGCTCCAACTTGTCACAAAATGGGTAACTGATTTAAGTAGAAATCATGACCTATCAAAAGAGGGCTTGACTTGAATGGCGTAAAAAGGTAGCATAACCTTGGAAATTAAAATTTGGATAACGAAATCTGGCAATCTATTTTCACACCCAATGAATGAAAGGGATACAACGAATTCCACGAACGCAATGAAGACAGCGATTAATATATTAAAAATTAGACCCCTTTGGCATTATATGCAGAGACGATGTTGTTGGGACTCGAAAAACGATATGACAACATGCCCTGTATATATATAGAATAATACGAATATTCATCTTTGAAAGAGTAAGTTTCGCTCTGCTTATTATTTGCATGTGTAGTGAACACATATACACAGTTTTTGTAAAGATCTTAATAACTGTTATATGTTTTATAGAAATTTCTTGAAATCGTTTTTTCTAAGAAATCTAGTGTTTATCAACAATGAAACGGTATTTATTTCTTATTTTTGCTTTTTTTCTCCAAACTTTGTCTTTTACTTTCTATGATGTCTCATAATATGGCTCATTAATTTTAATCACTTGATTAGGCGCCAGTACAACCAAATGTCGATATTAATTAATTTCACTCAGTTAATCATAAATTGCAGACAGTTTCAAAACTGCTGGTCTTTAAATTTACCATCCAGTGTTATAAGAAAAGGAAAAAAAAAGAAAAAAAATACTGATGATAAAAACACAACCGATGAACGGTACAATTCACCAAAATTTTGAAAATTATCTTTAAAACAAAAGCTTTAAACATGACTTTAACCCTTGAGGTGGGTGCAATCGATTGTATTAATTTTGTCTTTAATATGACACACACTCGAACACACACAAACCGTCCTTAACGTATTTGCCTTACTGTACACTGATTGCATCCATATCTATATAAGAGAATTATATCAGCTGCTTTAATTTGAGGATTAAATCAAGTATGCACGACACAAAGAGAAACCCTTTTTAACCAGAATACCTTAAAAAAGGAACCAAAAAAAAAAAGAAAAAAAGATGTACTAGAAAAAACCTTTTTGCAGACAGGCGCGACTGTTTAAAAAAGGAAAAAACCAAAAGCTGGCGTCATTAAAAGAGAGAAAGAAAAAAAAAAACAATAACGACGACAATGTATGATTGAATTATAACTTATTCAGGCATGTCAATGATTTTTCGAATTAATAAGAATTTCCAATAATTTTTTTTTTTTTTTTTTTTTTGTAATACAATTTAAGAAAGAACTAAAATTTTTAAATGAATTTCTCGGTTCTCGGTAAAGAAAATCTTTTGCAATTATTATATAAAATATGCTCGATATGTTGTTTGAAACTCGTGCCAAACTGGTTGCTATTAACATAAACGTGACATTTATGCTTCAAGTTGCAATTTTTTTTTTTTTTTCTTTCTTTGTTCTTCCTTAAGTTTGCATTTAAAGTATTATTATGAGTAGTCATGATGTGAACTGGACAACGTACATTATATATATATATATATGTATATATGTACATGTATATATATATATATATAGAACAACGCCGGTGGTCGTTTATAATAAATAAGTGTAATGATGTGGAAATCCGTCAGAAATAATAACAAATTCAGCATAAATAACAAATGGCAGCCACGAAATGAAACGCCAGCAACAACAACAACAACAACAACAACAATTTGTAGAGAATCTTAATTGAATTTTAAATAATTCCTGCCACAATTTCAGAATTCTCTTCTCAAGTAAATTGCAATTTAATTGTAATAATAGATTAAAGTCAATTGATTATTATTGCTTCGGATTAATGCTCCGGATATTTCTTCCTCTCGAAGAAGAAAACAAGCATAATTTATGTTTTCCCCTGTAAACAATGGAAAATTTTCTCACTAATGTACTTACTCTCTAGAGATTTTTAACAAAATTTTTCCTTTTCTCTAATTAAATATTTAAGAGATAGAGTGCGCAGACTCTTTACTTACTTTTGTTTATAGACTCTGGTCTGGTATACTGTTTACACCCAATAATTTCTTACATCCAATCAACCCGGTAGAGGGTGGATTTTAAAGTACATACCAAATGTGAATCACACATAAGCTGTCAATATTCATATTCCCGCTTCGGTTAGGTTAGTTAAAAGAGTAATGGGGCGATTACTGTTGTTTCTGCGGCATTTCCAAAATGGCTGTTTAAATATTTATCGTACTTGATGGGAAAACCTCAACCTAATGGAAAACTGTAATGTAAAGCACATAGTTAATAAACTTCTAATATATATATTGGAGACTATTACTTCCGAAGAGTAGTGTTTGCCTATGGCTCTGTATAGAAATTCATTTATTTAAAATAGAAAAGAAAATCACTTTCAATGAATTTTGAATGCGTTTGGGGCAAACAGTTCTGCTGTTGCTAATTGGAACGAATTTTACCATAATTATCTATTCATAAATCCAATAGGCATTTGCATATATAAACCTCCTATTGATAATTACTTATGAACCAAATAAATAGCAATTAACGAGTTCTTAGAACCCGTCCTCTTCATTTCCGAAATAATGTTTTGCATTTGCTATGAAACTATAACTACGGATGTCGATTATCAATGTTAGGGATTAAATTTTCGATTTATAAAATAATCAGATAACTCAAATATATTGTACATGGATACACACATATATATATTATACTCAAATCGTACTAAACAGACATTATTACTAACATAGGCGTTATGGAGCACGTCTGCTATGTTTTTGCACGACTTGTTGTACAAGAGGGTATTACGTTTGTGCGCACATATGCAACGCTCAGGAGAACTTAAAGTAGACTCATTTTCTCTTACTCTGATCGATTGAGAATCAGTTTTTGAATCAGTTTAATTTATCTATCCGTCTGTCTCGTTGTCTCTTGCGTTCAGCCTGCAGGCCGAAATTCTTGGGATATTTTGATGAAATTTGATAGCACGAGCGCTATTGAAAATGCCTCGAATCGAACACTTCCCCTAATGACGCCTTGCTTTGAAAAGTCGTTATGAGAACAACCGTAGGGCGGGGTGCGCTATAGTGTTTTTACTCGTTTTATAAATATTTTCGTATCTTTTCCTTAAACTCCAAGATGACAAACGGCCTCTTATATGGACGTTCACAAGAGACAAGTAACTTGCAACAAACTAGAAGCGCTAGGATGTATTAATCTAAGAACCAGTAAAGGTGTTTCTAAGGGCCAATTCGTTGCAGTGGATAGTAAACAACTGCCTTTAAAGCAAAGATAACAGTTTTATTTACTTACACATGTGTTGATTTTTTTTTAATATGAACTGAGTTCTAAACGATCGTAACTTTTCAAGAAATTCCAAAATAACGACAGATCACGGAGAAAGATCATTAGGTTTCTTCTTTAAACTTTTCTTATGAAATTGAATGAATTTTATGAAAACAAACACATGCGATTGCATTTTTTTAGTAAAGTTACATGGTCACTATCAACTCCTGAGCGAGAGAGCGAACCAAGTTATGTTCGTAAGTTTCCTTTGAAGCCAGCTTTACGCGACTAGAGAGCGAATAGCATTCGAACGGCGCAATGTTCGAGAGTTCCTTGCCAAGTGCTCCCAATTTTTGCCGATTTATTACAAATGTTTGCCGTCTGGCATTTTCATGACGGGCGACGACACATTTCCTATCGATATTGCCTTTTTAAATGCCTTCTTCTTCTTCTTCTTCTGCAAATCAACAACAAAGGATTCGCTGTGTTGTGCAAAAAAAGTTCAATGTGAACACGACTTTCTTTGCTTGACCCTTAATGAAGTTATTAATAAATTTATTTTTAAATATCTTTGGGTTGTTGCTTTCACACACGGTCTAATAAGACTTGATAGGATTCATGTGATCGAAGTTCCTAAAAATATGAAATTTTGAATGAAGTTCTTCTTTTACCCAGCATTACATTGCTTTCCAATTCTTTTTTCAAAACATTCTTCCTATAGGGATTGCATACATACTCGGAGGACTAAGTAGTAAGTAATTGTCACGAAATTTTAACTTTGACGATTACGGTTTAAAATTTGATATCAAAGGGTAGCATTGCTAATAAGGCGAAATTTTCAAAATTTTAAAAATTTCTCAATCAAAATTTTCCGGTTTTTTTCACAATTTTATTTATTCGCGCCCTACAATCGATTATATTGTGACCAAGCCAGCCGACATTTATTAATTTGTTGTGTTGTTATGATTGTGTTTATAGGTTTTCACTGAACATATCGATAGTCCTCAGAAATATTTGTAACAATTAGCAGAGCACCGTTCATTATCAGTCGAAGGTCATTATTTTCTTTACTATTTCAGGCCTAATTATGAGCCAGTCGTGCGCATGCATTCCATTTCCAGCTACCAACTAGCACGTGAGCGTTTCAAAAAAAAAAAATGACAGACCATCAGATTAATGAGTAAATAATCAAGAATATGTCTACAGGCAGCAACTTGCAGCAACTTAATCGAAGAACGGGCGGAAAACGCCAAACCTTCCTATCGCCCGATTTTAACAAGCTGATGTTCCGAGAGTTTTGTATATGTCAAATATCACACAATTAGTCACTGAGAAACTTCGTTCTCTATTCCTTCATCAGCTATTGCTTCTTCCGATTAACTCTAGTTTCAATCGATGACTTATTTTGTGTTCGAGAATTGCTTCCATTATTATGACAATATCCAAAGAACGGATCCATTCATGCAAAATCTTAAAAAGACTAAATCTGTTAGATGGGAAACATAGTGGCCAGACAGTGTAGTTGATAGACAATACTTTAGGCAAAGAATTTGATGCTATTTTTTTGTAGTGAACGTTGAATTTTACTAAAAAAAACCAACTGCGACTTATTCATACTTCTAGTGAAAAAAAATTATTCGTACGCTTTTTTCTTGTTAATAGTGTATTAGTGTTAAGTACCTAAGCAATATTCTTGGTATGAGTTAATTCAGTTTAAGCAAAGCATCAGACAAATTCAAATAACCACACTTGCCACACGAATCGTATTGAAGTGTAGCATTACTTCAAATGAGCGCAATTCTTGTCATTATTTTGATAGATTTTTGGTTAACAAAAACAAAAAATTATTTCAAATCTTTTGTTTTTTCCATGTTGCTATGAAAAACAGCAACCTTAGCCGAGCCGGAGCGACATTACATATGCACTGCAGTAATCGCTACGTAGCTGAAAACAGTGTTAGTTGAAATCTAAATCGTAAATTTCATTTCATTTACGATATCTTCGCACGCTCATTAACGGCACTACTTTTGCCGTATACTTTAATGGCCTTTAAAATAGGGATGAAAGATACCATGAAATGCATGCATTTGCCATGTCTGTTGTCCCCGATATGAAAATAACCCTGATTGGGTTTCAATATTTGCACTTCTCATATATTTCCTAAATGTGTTGTGTATCTGAGATTTACCCAAATATTTATTAAGTATACGTTAGATAGCTTTTAGTGCGAGAGAGAGATATTAAGTTATGCCCCAAAATGATATAAGATAAGTCCACCTTTTATTATGTCAAACTTTATTACACTAATGAGATCATAATTAAGAATTTTCTGAATTTTCTGAAACGATTATAAGCATCTGTCTGTTTGCCCTTCAATCTGTCTGAGATGCAGGGGTTTTTATGTTCAGCCTTTCATTTACATTAACAAAATCTGATGCGGAGAACTTTATAGGGACCTAAGGACGGTCCCTATTGTTTGCGGTTCTTTCTATATAACGCCTTACATTGAAGAAGTGGTTATCTAAAAATATTTAGAATTTTCAAAATTTCTCAGCGACCGAGGGACAAATTAATATGACTGAATGGACTCAAAATTTTCCGCTGATCGAAAGCGCATACATTTTGTATCTTTCTTGATCCGCATTATTACATTTCCGGTAGAACGGAGCTTTGCTTTGTACGAGCTTTGCGCACTTCCTTCTAGAGGATCGGAGACATATCAAAAACCTAACCTTTTCGCGGCACTTCCTATAAACGTTCAGCTACACGGCAAAATACGGTTAAGGAATGCTATCTATAACAGGTTTTTCTATTGGAAGCTTAAGAGGAAAAAGTTATCTTTTACGAGAAAAGCGAAGACTTTCTTCTCCCATTCGGTTGTCTATCATTGAGGCCGTCGAACTTACTCAAGTTCTGATGGTTCTACGAAGTGTTGTAGGGCTGGGGCACAATTGGGTGACGTCCTCGACAGCAATATGTGCTCCAAAAAGAAAAATGTGCTATGGTGCAAAGTATGTGTAAATGGTCCAAAGGCAAGTGTGGCTCCAGCTACGTACAGTAAGATAACATCCAAGTTTTATAGCACGGCGTAAATCCCCGCGTGGGCGTCTGCTGGCGTCAGGTTGTCTAAAATAGCATTGCTGCAGGGATGACGGTGCGCTTACCACCGGGCTGCCGGGATAAATGCTTTTTATGCTTGACTGTTGTGGGTTGGCCTTCAGAAAGTATCGTGATGGCTGTGATTATCCCGAAAATTAATGGGGCCATTAAACAATGAGGTGGTAGATAGGCCTCGACGCTTAGCATTCATAGAAGGTACTCACATTGAACACTGCAGGAATCTGTAGCTTCTTCTGAGCGTCTGTGAGAGGCATCCAATGCATAAAAACAACGCCGCGTCACTTTATCTAAAATACTTCGACAACACTTTCGTTCTTTTCCTTTATTTTTTTACATAATGTATATATAAAACTATGTAATATAATGTGTAATATAATGTTTACATATTCCAAATACGAATACTTTCTCTCCTGGCAATAAATTTCTTCTTCCGATCGCGGAAAGAATATCCTTCACACCAGTATTCTGTTTATTCGTGTCTTTTGATAATCTCTTTGAAACATTTGTAACTATTTAAACTAAATCACTGACGCACGCACTCTGACTAAATAACAGATGACAACAACATATGACAACAACATATGACAACAAAAACAGCATCAACAACAGCAATAACAAAAAACAATGACAACAATTATAATAACAACATACAGTATAAATGAACATGAATGCTGAAAATATGTTGGCAATGCATGTTTAACTGGATGCCATCGCATGTGTGTATGGAAATGATAGTCCAGTCCCATACATATAACATGACACAAAAGGCACACAAAAGGTCTGCAAAAGTGTCGAAACAACAACACAGCAACAGCATAACCATGAAATAAGCGCAACAATCATGTAGGTCTATAGACACATACACACACACACACACACAGGTACACATACAGGCGCGTACAGAGACACACATACACACACACACACACACACACACACAGAGTCGACGATTACTGTACCGAAATAGAAACAATCACACAGCGTACGGACACACACAAGCCAGAACAAGCCACAACAGCAACAGCAGCAGTAACTTAAAAGAAGATTTGTCACCTGGTTGACAATCAGCACATGAAATAAGCACTCAGCCAGCAACATTAACAATAAAAACAATAAAACAACAAAAAAGCAACAGTAAAAGTGAACGTTCTTATGTTAGTTGATTGTATGTATATATGTGTGTGCTGCTATTCTGCTCCGTTCATTCACTCCGTTCGTTCATTGGTTTGCTGATCCGTATGCAGGCAGCAAGCAGTACAATGCAAGTGTGCCATCGCAGTTTTAAGATAAAAATGAAATTAATTCTTTTCACTTAAGAACACGATTGGAGATCATTAAATTGTGTCGTCCTTTATACACATTTGTATACTAACTACACTGATCATCGTCATCATCATTATTATTAGCAGTAACGTCGCGACATTGCACAAAAGACGTTAACAGAAATTATGCTTTATGTGAAATTCTGCAAAACAAAAAAAGTAGAAAAAAAAAAACAAATAAATAAATAAAAAAATAAAAAAAAAAAAAAAATTTACAAATATTTTTTGTTAAACATCTCACAAATCTTAGATTTCATTAAAAAAAAAAAATTAATACAACAATAATAACACACCCTTTAAAGTGTTCACTGTACGTGTTGTTTCATTGTCTAACCATAAAAACCGCAAGATCAGCAAGCGTATCAAACGTTAGTCGCAAAGTAAAAGCATTAAAAAAAAAAAAAAAATTTTTTTTTTTTTAAAATTTTTTCCAAAAAAAAAAAAAAAAAAAAAAAAAGTGAAAAGAAATCTTAAGCAAAAACCTTAACTATTTTTATATAGAAAACTAATTTTTTTTTTTTTTTTTTTTTTTTTTCATATAAATCTCTAACAAAACCTGACGTAAGTGACACCTCTCCGTTTTATTTTGCTTAGTTGTACTCCACTGCGCTTTGGTCTACTGCCAATGTATGGATGCGGTTCACATGAAAACTTTGACGATTAAGTTGACATTTTTATAGCTTCGTTTTAAAACAATTTCTGCTTTAATGCTTTAACGATTTCACTATGAAAACATCAAACATTTTGAATTGTTTTTCTATAAATTTTCCATAAATTCATCTTCACTTAGTTGTTTCTTTCTTTCCTGCATTTTTTTCTGTTCTTTTTTTTTTTGAATTTTTCTTCTTTTTCTCTACATAAATAAAGGAAGACATTTAGCCCTGTCAGAATGACATTTATAAGTCAAATTTGACAACGCGACCGAACCGGGCTAAGTCGCTTTTGACTATCTGGCAGCTTTTATCTTAAACTCTTTAAATGTTTACAGCTTCTTTCCTTTTTCCTTTTTTTCTTTTTTTTTTTTTTATAAATGTTTTATGTACTCTGTGCAATGTTTTCTACCAACAGCAACAGCAACAGCAACAGGAACAGTAACAATAACAGCAACAACGATAAGAGTGTTATTCAGAAATCTTAATGTTCACTTTTTTATGGCCTTTACTTGTATTGCACGTTGTTGTCCCCTCAGAAAATTCCAACATACAATAAAAGGAACACCCATTTAACAAGTCAACAATTTAACGCAACGCCATAAATATGAAAATTGCTTTTTTTTTGTCTTTCTTTCGTATTTTTGTTTTTTGTTCATTTGTTTATTTGTTTATAACAAACTGACTGACTAACATTAGGTCTTTACACTGCAGGATCCACTGAAAGCTGAAGAGTTAGAGTCCAAGCACACATCACAACACACACAGAACAGAAATTAACTTAAATATACTCTCAAAGCAGAAGAAAAATTCAAAAAAAATCTACATCAGCAGCAGTTAAATGAACATGCACACACAGCCCATAATACAACTTGTCGTACAAGATCCTTATCTTTTATTTTTACTTACACGCCATACGCACAAATATACATATATATATATATATATATATATACTGTATTGCTTTTACATACATTCATATATATATATATATGTATATATTGTGTTGTTATTGTTGCTGTTTTGTTGTCTTCGCACTTTAGTTAAGTTTTCGTCGTGATAATCGTTGTTAAACCATTCATTCACTACAAATAATGTCTTATACATGCTGTTCTTAACAACTTCTCTCAGCTTATACGTTAAAGAATTAAAAAAGTTTTTATTTGAACATCAATATGTGCAGTATGCAGTATGCAGTAATCTTTACAGCAGCTAAAAATCCTTAAGCTTATCTTGTTTAAAACAACAACAACAACAAAAAAAGAAACGCTTTAAAATTGGCTTCCAACCACTGTGCGCTTTACGCTTATAAAGAAGAAGTAACCCCTCAGCTTGACTCTTAGCGGTTATGAAGATCAGACTGGCGTTAAAAATGTTAGTATTTGCTTTGTTTCCTCTTTCTTTTTTTCCATAATTTTCTGGTGTTTTATGATTTGACTGGAGACAAACATTTTTATTGTTTATTACATTTCTCTCGCTATACTGGATTTTTAAATAATTAATTCGCGAAAAGCTGAGCAAAAATTAAAATAAAAACATAATGAGTGACTCTAGTCGTTTAACGAACTTTGAAAAATCAAAGGAACACTATTTTTTGTTTAAAGAAGAATTTCGATCTCAAAACTCTTGATTGACTCCTACCTATTTCCCTAATTATTAATATGCAAAAGTTAAGTTGTCGTGGAGAACTATGGATTCATTGCCAGTTTGGGTTAGGTTTGCTTGAACAAAGCGTGACTCATCGAATTGTTTTCGCTCTTAAAACGTCTCAACATGATTTTGTGAAACGAATATCAGCTATAGCGAACTTTTTAGAATGTATTTGGCTTGTTTTCAAAGCATTCCCTAGCGGCTCACAGACTGATGTCATCTATAAACAGTTTAATAAACCTTTTGACCGTTTTAATCATAAGCTATTGATTTGTAAACAGCAACCATCGGTTTTCCTCTCATAGGATAAAGTCTTACTCTCATAATAAATCATTTAGAGTTATTTTCAAAACCATCGCCTTTGATGAGGTTGCCGTGATGTCAGATGTCCCTCAAGGTAACCGCTTAGAATTTTTGCTATTTCTTCTGTCCATCAATGATTTCCCATCGGTGATGGAGTCAACCCGTATCTTAATGTACGTGGATGACTGTTCAAACTGTTCTCTCCCGTTTCCTGAGTATCTCATCCATTAACAAAAATTGGAAAATGTAGATTCGTGCATTCGTCGATGGATTTGCATATTCAGCTCTCAACTAATAAAGCTAGGCCAGCAGTTGCGGTCCAAAGACCATTGATGGCCATACCTAAGGAAAAGATTATACATAAGCTTGTTGAGGTCAGTACTTTAAAATGCCTCGTTTGTGTGATCTCCTTCTTATAGACGCTGTGTTAATTCAACAGAATCACTTCAAAAGCGATTCTTGTTTTTCGCCCTTGAAAAATTATGATGAGATCCGCTAGCCACCTTATCAAGATAGATTGCTGGTTACCTTCATCTACCTTACCTTCACTGGAGAAACGTAGCTGTTTACCCTAGAAGTTTCATTTTTAATAAAGTCAATAAAAGGGACTATTGACGCCCCGATCTTGTTAGGAGGGACTGTGTTCAATGTACCAAGACGTTCTTCTAGAAATTCTATTTTCATAAAACTTAGTGTGAATATAATTATGAGCTTATTAGCAGAGACTATGTTCAATGTACCTAACGCGTCTCTTGCCTACTCCGTATCTAAATTTATGTCTAATCTTTAAAGCTTCGTATGATTCCTAAGTTAAACTAAACATGTTCATCATTATCGATTGCCAAGATCTGTTGTTTGTTTGTTCTTAGCTCATATCCTGAATTGCTATATTCAAAAAATAGGGGGAATTTTCATTTTTTAAAATATCGCCGATTTATTGTTAACTGAAAATTCATTTTCAATGAATCTTCAAAAAGTATTTAGTAAAACTTTGAGCAAAATGTAATGCGCAGTGTTTGTGCAAATTATTCAAGAATACGAGATGCGTTCAAAATTAAGATCACTTAAGGTGACACTTGTCCCCAACATGTGTTGATATTATCAGTCATTTTCCATTTTTAGTGTGTTTGTACATTCATATATAGCAGCAAATACAAAAGACTATCGAATACAAACCGAATGTCATGAAATCTCTGCCTCACTTTAATGATAATTTTAGCAAAATAAACAATTTTAATATACACCGAATTCTGTTTTTACACGATAGATACCTTCCCAAAAAATACGTGTAAAAAAAAAATTCGTGTAAAAAGAGAATTAGGTGTAAACAATATTAAAAATTTACTTGTTAGAGTTCACTTAATTTATTTCGTGCTTACACATTTTAATTCATTAAATATTTTATAAAAAATAACCTCTACTTTGGAAAAAGGGAATTATATCTGAAATTCATAAATATAAAATCGTGTTAAAACAAAATAATTCGTGTAAAAAAAGAAAATTTTTTTCTTTTGAACTCGTGTTAAATCAAATTCGTGTAACAAAAAATTGTGTAAAAAGAGAATTGCGTGTATACATGTACGCATATACAAAAAACTGTGAAGTATATTTGACATTGATATTGGGAACTCAAGCACTTTTAATATAAAATCTCCCCACAGTTTTTGAACCACTATATTATAACGATATTCGGCTTAAACGAGGTGACATGGTGAAATTTCTGGAGCCATTTGCGTTTTCGTTTCGCATTTCCTTATCATTCGCTATGTTCAAGTTTCGATGTCGTGCGCTTAAGAAAGCTGTGGGAATGCAGTCAGTCTTACATCATTTTTGATGACTGCTACCGCTCTTTCGCTAGCAAGCAGTGATGATTAAAAAAGATTAGGATTTCCTTTCACCTATGAAATATTTGTTAACTAATAAGACAAATTTATTAATTGACTGAAAGCACTTTTAAAAGATACATTGGACTCTTTTCGATGAAAAAACTGAAAAGCAAAGGTAAAGAATAAGAAACGTTTAATGGCCTTGTACGACTTTCGACTTTCGTAAACGCAAAGAAAAATTGAAAAATTCTTGATTGTTGATGTATCAATTAATCCATTTCCAACTACCTCACCAAAGAAGTGCGCTAATTGAGTCATCGTCCTTGTGACATCCAAAAATATCTGATTAGTGATCTTCTATATATATATATATAGATTTGTGGTCATCATAGAATTCTTACTCCCTTTATCTTTCTATCTCTGTCCATCCTTCTTGCCTAGGCGTCCCTCCTTCAAGTTAGAGCTTTAGGCTGATTAAACGTCTACCCCATTTATATATATATATATATATACACAAAGTGTTACAAATAGAATGAAAAGAGTATTACACTGAAATTCTCTGGTGGCTGGAGAGTATAAAAATCATAAAAAAATATAGTTAGCTTATTGAAATGTAATGTAATTGGATATCGAAAGGAAGTTACCTTGAATGCATTTCTTTTAAAGTTATTTCTTCTGTTGTTATTGCTACGGCTGTTATGTGGAGAAGCATAACTACTGCTTATTTCATGCATTACCATCAGCTTATTGACAATGTGGAGGGTACAACGACAACATTTACATAGACATGTTTGACGTATTCATCTAGAGAGACACCATCAAGGTACGATAATAAAGATCAATTCATTTTTAAAACAGTTGTAAGATTTCATGTATAAAATAGTTTTTTTTTTCTTTCCTTTTTTTTTTTTTTTTATTTTTATTCATTCATAAAACAAAATCGAAAGTCATGAAAAAAGAGGAAAAAGAAAGGAAAATATATTTACTCATGTAAATATTGCTAAAATTATTTACTTTGAAAACAAAATATATATATATATATATATAAAATATATATATATAAGCGTATTTTATTTTAGAAAAGGCATCAGACAACGTTGCCCGTTAACTTAACTAGACATTAATGAGTATGAGTACAGCTGTTTCCTTTCCAGTCGTCCGCCTTATTATGACGATGACAATATTTATTTAGGAGTTTTTATATAATGCAGAGTTTTATTTATTAACAAATATTTATACAGGCAGAAAGTCAAGAGCATCACCTAAACCCTATAATCATTCGTTCTATTCTTTTGTCCATCATGTGGCGCTTTCTTTATTTCAATCATAAATCATTTTATTAACTGCACAGAGTCACACCAAATGTGACTTCTCTCTCACCAAACAACAAAAAACTGTTAAATAAACATAAAAAAAAAAAACGAAGAAAATTAAAAAAAAGAAAAGAAAAATTTCAAGCAGTCTTTTAGTAAAGCAGCCTGGTTACACGTACCCCTACTCGAAAAATAAAAAAAAAAAAACTTGATTTCGTTTTCTTTATTCTTTCACATTTTAATTGTGCGTTTTTTTATTTTTTTTTTGTTGATCTTTTTATGCTCAGCAGGTGTTCATCGTGACACTTAAAATTCATTTATATGGTGGTCGAATTTATAACGTTGCCGATCGATCTTGCATTAAAAGAAAGATGATTGTTTTACTTTTCTCATAAATTTTGTTGATTTTAGAAAAAATGAACTAAACTCTCTCCCGGTATGCGTAGTTGTGTGCTTTGTTGCTTTCAAACGATATTAAACACATTTCTATGTTACATGTGTTAATAGGAACAGTTTATTAAGGAACATCATAATGATGTCATTGCTTCATAATCATAACAGGTTTGATTCCAATTAAGTGATTAAAGGGCGTTATAAAGAATTTTAAATAGCGATAAACAAAACGTCAAGGTGACAAACACATAGTATCATTGATTTTAAAAATTTTATTAATTTTTTTTTTTTTTTTCTAAAACACCCCAACAACATCAAACTGAATAGATTGTAAGGCATGAGTGCATCACAGTATGCTTCAATCTTATCATTTGTACTTGAAATAAAAGCTTCAAGTTAATAAAGAGAATATTGATTTCTATAAAAGACGCGAGTTTAGTTTCGCGGCCTAAGAGTATATTGGGAGTATAAATGAGTTCGGTCCGGCTTTTTGTGGTCGAATGCGCTTTTTTTCAAAATAAAACAAATGAACAGATTAGCGTTGTTCATCGCTAGCTACTATTTCTTCCCACCTCTCAGACAATATTCGGATTCTATCACGAGAAAATTCTCGGTCTTTGAGGTTATCCCCAAAGCTATCCGTACATCGCCATAAACATCCAAGCACCATCCGAGCAAAGAAGAAGTTGACCCTGCAAACCGTATTAGTCGGAAGGATTAAGGTCTACTGATAACAGCGGGGAGTGTGGGACGTTCCAGGTTAGAAGTGCAAATATTTCTTAAATGAGTTTTTGTATTGAAAACTTACGATATTATAGCTTTTGGCATCGATTCTTGATTGAGATATAAATTTAATTAATTTTAAGAAAATATATGTAAAAATTTCTTGGTTAATTCAATGTTTAGCAGTTTAAAGTTAAAAGCTTCTCGTAAAAAAATTATTTTCACAATTAAGTCATTGAAAGTGTCGGAAGCCATCTGTTAGTAGCTACTATGGAAGCTCAAGATTTAATACTGGTCTGCGAAATCATTGACCGGGACAGAAAAGTAGTATCATGGTTGGGGGCCTGTCATGGATGGCTCGATGCACTTAAAATTCGGAGGGGGAAAAGTTCAAGGCCAATCTAGGTTGTATTAACAATCAGAATGCAAGAGAGTAGCTATGACAAGCAGCGTAATACCGACAACGCAATACGTTGTGTTCGAAACTATGACGACCATGGAGCTAAGGATGCCCAACTCATTCAGCCACATGCGCAGATAGTCGGCGTGAGTGCGACAGACTTCCTAATTATTGGATATGATCCTTCGTACACATTTCATGGTAGCTGGTGAAGATTTTTCCGAAAAGCAAATGTATTTTTTACAGTGAGCAACCTCGTCCTACCTAGAAAGGATATGCTAAGATTATTTTGTCAAAATGCTGAGCCGTTTAGGATGAGAAAAACGGCTCTCTATATCGCTATCTCTATATTCGAACTATTTACAGCACATCTGTTCTAAGTGTAGCTCCATGGCGGACCTGAGGTATTACTGCAGAAACAGTAGAATCAGATTCAGCCTTTGTGCAACGCGATCAGTTGCAAACGTCTAAATAATACCTGTACGAAAGAAAGAAAGGGACTTATTGTCAGGCACTTATCCCCGTGCAAGACAAGAAGAAGCTTGTGTCAGCCTCGAGTTCTATGGAAATATAAAACAATTAAGCACTAAATAATAAAATTACTAGAAATTCTATAGTGGGTCAGGTCTCACCATTAAAAACTCTGCACCATTGTGCAGTTATTCATATAATGACGAGGTGATCGAAAATGTGTCCGATACGAACCATTTTCAATAGCGTTGGGCCAAAATATCTCAAAAAATGTTCTCTGTCAATAAAACACAAGAAAACAAGTCGAGCGGACAGACAGAGAGACCGACATGTTTAAATCAAATCTAAAAGTGGTCCTCAATCCATCGGTATAATAGAAGATGTGTTTATCTCAGCTCCCTCTAGATATTGCATATATCCGTACAAACATAATAAGCCCTTGTATTCCAAATGTTGTGGGGTATAATGAAGGGAAGTTAGCTGTCTAGCTAAACAGAAGAGTAGTATGCAAGCAGTAATCTAGTAAATGCATATTTCAGGAAGAAGATCGGTCGATCTCTTGCAACGCAATAAGCATCCATAGAATCTAACTGTAAAATATTGAAAAGAGAATGATTTGAAAATTAGATAAACAATTTTTTGAATCCGAGGGAGAAAGTTTCCTATCACCTGTGTGCTTGGTTGGAATTCCGGGAATACCTCGATCATTTAAGACATTCATAAATGTAAATTTATACGTCTATGTACGAACAAACTCCAAACGCTTATGAAGAAAAAAAGGAGAATACTATAAAATAAACATGCACATAATTTTCAGTGACGACACAACAGCAACAGCAACAACAACAACAAAAACAACAACAACGACAACAAAAATATTCAGAACCAGAATAAAAATGCAATTTAAAGAAAAAGTTAATTTGAATGAATGGACGGACGGACGAACATTGAGACGGAGGTAAATGTGTAAAGCCAGCTTGAATCCAAAGAAACGAAGAACATATGAAGTGTGCTGTGTGGTTCTTCTTATTATAACAAAAAAATCAAAAAAAAAAAAAAAAAAAACTGTCACCCTCAGAGTCAACAAAAAAGGTGACAAAAACAAACTGTCAAACATAGTCTGCATCTTATTGTTGTTGTTTTGTCTTATTCTGTCTGGATGTCTTCTTACCAAGAAATCATTTAGACCGCCTGAACGGAAAGGAGTTAAATTGCTGTTTAATAATATAAACGGCTGACAAAAAACAATGCAACCATCATCAACAACAATAATAACAACAACAAAATCATGTAACAATCAATTAACAAGCTTAAGATTTATTCATTTTGTACAACAAAAAAAAAAACAAAAAGATTTTAAAAAAAGATTAAAATCCCACTCACATACACGCAGGCGCACAATAAATTCACGCATACACACGCACAACACCTATAAGGGGCTATTTATGGATAGCTATGTAAAATGAAATGACATGCCTGTCAATCGTTATACAACGATCGAATCTCTATTGCATATAATAATCAACCATCATCACCAACATTCACATCATAACAGCAACGCGTCAACGTCACTAACACTAACACTAACAACACTATTCACTGCATTCTTTTCAAATTGTTAATATTACTGGAGCCTTAGAGAATTAATGCTAACTCTTGTAACTCGCCAACTGACTGACGGACTGATTTGGTTATCTTGCTGCGTGTATTTCGATTTCGATTCTCATTTTTATTACTCAACTCAAATAATGTTGTCCTCATGTGGGGATGACGATGATGACGATGATGACGATCTTGACTACAGGAACTAGTACTGTTTGACATTTAGCGTTTTTTAAATTGTTAACAACATAAACATGATAATAAAAACACTGCCATAACGACCGGCCATTAAACAAAAATTAATGCTGTTAGTAAATAAAATGAAAAGACTATAAAAGGAATTATTTTTAAATCTTAAATACAATCAAATAATCGGGTAAAACAAACACTTCCAGTGTACACTTCACAAGCTCTTTCAAAAAATCATCACTTGTTTATGATCATAAATATTTTCGAAAAATTTTCAAAACTTATTACTTTCGCAACTCGAGTATTTGAAAATTATTGAAGGGAAACTAACCTTCCTTTATAAGACACCTTAAGATATCTTCTTCTATTTCTTTACCTTATCAAAGTGATGGGAATCGATCGAAATTGTTATCGATATCATCGACATCAGTTTGGACGGGAGACCCCCATGTTATACTGTGTGGAATTCGGAGGAACGATCTTACTTTCGCCGAAATGACGAGTAGTTCAGCTTTGCTTTTGTGTGAAGAAGGCCTTCAAACCAACAGCGGCCCATTCTTTTCCAAATTCCTATCGTCAATCGCCAGTTACATCCTGGGGTTTTGAGTATCTCATCAGATGGTAGTTGACTGTCCTTTGTATGGCTTTGGTTATGGCGTGAATTTTAACGATTCGATGTTTTCAACCAAAAGAGCCTCACAGTAAGATGGGGGGTCGAAAGGTTTCAAGTGTTTTCTTCGCTTGAAGAGCCAGCAAAGGACTTGTATGGCATTGGTTCGTTTTCCCGGTTTCGTAAGCTTCCCCGCCTGGCGTTTTGCGGTATTATAAATAATCTTTCGACAAGAATTGTAATCAACGGACTTAGATCCCGTAAGTGCCTTAACACATTGCTCTTCCTCTCCCTCTCTTGCTCATTGCCGTTTATTAATGACCTCGTAAGCCGTGTGTCACTCATTGTCCGTAAGAAATCATTCACGATCAAGTCACAAAATTAACGCTGCCCTATGCGTGACATTGTAGGTTGAAACCTCATTAAAACACCTGGATGCAGTTGGGCAAATAAGATAACATCACTACAACGTAGTGCTGTCACACAGAAGAAGTGCGGAAGAAGGTATGTCAATGTAGAAGAATTGGCCCTTCTTGGACTGACTCTTGATGGACTTGAGGATAGAAAACGACGTTTGTTGGATAAAATATGTCTGCAGGCAAAGGCTTGGATTTTTAAAGCAGCATTTATGCCAATCTACGGACAATTCCTACACTTATATCCTACCAAGGTTGGAGTACGACAACGCAAGCGTGGGAAAGAGCTTCCCGATCTTTCCCGGAAAATTTTGACCTCAATAACGCCGATGGCCGTGAGCATTGCCGTAATGTGGCCTGTGTTGTGGCTACATACAGATGACACCGCCCGGACAAATGTCCTATGGACATAGAACAGATTCTTCCACCAATCAAAAAATTAACAAAATTACTCAGCTTTCTGAGCGCTCGCAATTGCCCGTTGTGGACTCTCGTACATACCACACAACACGCCACAGTGACTTTTCACATCTGCTCGCTTTTCAAACAATCTGCCTGCTTTGGTCGTTCCGGTCCTTACTTATATACCGATTTTCATGTCGAACGTAAGCAAACGCTACTCTGTTTTCCTGTCTCCTCTATCTAGTGCCCTGGTCAACTGAATGGTGCCTTTTTTGAGTCAATTCACTGAAACTCTTACGACACTTTTTGCTCACCAGTTTGCTCGTTTTGTGCTACCTTTTGTAATGTATTGGTTGCTTTAAGATTGTGCGGTGTCTACCTATGTGCAAAATTAATTGCCAATAAGTGGGAAGTATTATGCCAAAGAGAGTCATAGATTCCCTTATAGCGCTACAACTCAGCTTCTGAACGTCCAATTGGGGTTCACTTTGGACCAAAGGTGAAAGTGAAGGCTGTATTTCTCCAATCCCGCGGAAGATACCGATAACTGGCGCCATTTGAAGGTGTCAATATGGAAAAGTCTTGTCTGCCTTACATCACATCTTATACGATCATGTGCTTTTGATCAGTCGATAAACCTTCCGTAGTACACGACAGATCTTTACTAAGTAATACTTCGCTTATACGCTACTTTGAGAGGTTATGGGCGCATATTTTAAGATCTTTAAACGAAACAATTTGTAAAGAATATCGAAACTTTTTGCCTACACTTTGCTCACTCCTTGTCCACAACACTCGACTACAACAACAACAACGATTATAATAAACTTTTCGATTTGATATATTTTATCAATGAGCGATAAACAGTGCAATGTGTGTTATACGATATAATAATAATTTGGCTTTTCAACAACATCGAGTAGTGGATGTAAAAAAAAAAAAAAAAACGATCCGATCTTAATATAATTTCTCTTTCGTTGTATTTGTTGTTTTCTCTTTCTTTTTCTATTTTGCAGCTGATTATCACAATTCTTCGAAGTCAATAGTGATGAAATCACTAAATTATTGTCAACAAATGTCGGTTTGTTTTATTTAATGTTTTTTAAACAAATCTTTTAACCTAAGCTTTTCAAAATTCCTTAAGCAAAGAGAAAAAAAACGGAAAGAAAACAAACCAACAAACAAATCAATAATAATTTTTTTCGTATTTAATTACTCCCGTGAGATTAGAATTTTTACGGGAAAATAGTGATTTTGACAATTTACTAACAGAGCAATTCACACGATCACCAAACGTTTTAAGCAAACATCCCCTCAATCATTAGTTCTTTGAATTATTACTTAGGCCCCCCCCTTTAAGTAATTTGTGTTTTTCAATTTGTCAACACTCGGAATAGTTTAATGCTATTGAGTATTATCTGAGCAACAACAGCAACAACAGCAATAGCAACATCAGCAATAGAAAGAATTACAAAATCACTTATGGGTTTTTGCTCCTTTCTTCGTTGCATGGCGCTTGAAGTGATATCTGTCATGTGCCGTAAATTAATTTTATAGATTTGAAATGTTTTTCCAAAATAATTCTCTGCCATACTCTATGCTCTTCTTATTTATGATCTTAAGCGTTTAGTGCTCCTCATTAAAATACGACATCATTCGACATATACCTGATCTAACTTTTCGTTTTGTTTTTTTGCGATTTCGTTATTCATATCTGACAAAAGCTTTAAAAATTATTGCACACAGGGAGTTATTGGGGATGGACTATACCGGGAGTGTAACATAAACGAAGAACTTCTACGCTTTCAATACCAGATAAATTGCTTTTCTTCGTCATTACTCTTAAGCTACAACAAATACAACGGTAAAAAGTTCCGCATTTATCTCGCAGGCACAACAAGTAAAACATGGGTCACGACCCAACATTTTAATACGTCGAGCCACTTCGCTTAAAATACTTGTTTATAAAACGACTTTTCAAAATGAAGTTGTGTGTGAGAAGTAGTCGAGAAAGTGATCCGATCCGGATAATTTTCAATGGCATTCCTCCTCGGGCCAAAATAGGCGATGGAGCATATTTCATCACGTAAGTTGACGACAAGAATACTTGAACATACCTCAGACGGACAGACAGATATATAAACTGGGGACGATTTAGAAAACTGAAATTCATATGATAAAAATGTCTTTCAGTATTTTAAGATAAAAAAACTAACCATACTAAATTTGGATCACGCACGCCTATTTTGGATCTTAAGGATTTTTGTTTTTTAGGGTAGAAAAATTTAAGTTTTATATTTTATATTTTATCACGAAAATCGATTTGATTTGAAAATTAACTCGGGCACAACCATTCTTACGGAATGTAAGCCTTCATTTGTCAAGAGGTCTAATTTTTGATATGCAGTTCCATAATAGTTAGTTGATGTAAAAAACGAGTATAATTCTTGTGTTCTACGGCAAAAAAAGGAATTGTGTTAGACAATGCGGTGTAAGACACTTAAGAGTCGGCTTAGCCCGATTATAAGGTGTTCACTTGTTTTTCCAGGGTGCCCAAAATCCAAATTTTTCACGTGAATTTAAAATACCGAAATCCTATCAATAATCGGTCTCTGTCA
This sequence comes from Glossina morsitans morsitans, assembly GCA_001077435.1. Taxonomy (NCBI): domain Eukaryota; kingdom Metazoa; phylum Arthropoda; class Insecta; order Diptera; family Glossinidae; genus Glossina; species Glossina morsitans. The sequence continues at coordinate 60,633 of CCAG010015991.1, read as the reverse complement.
CGCAATTCTGAAAATTACAATATTTTTCCATATAAAGAATTTTCAAGATAAGGCGGTTGAAAAAGCGTTCCGAGCGCCTTTTGACCAAAACACGTCAGCATACCAAATTTCATCCAAATTACGAAATACATGGCAGCCACCGGACGGACAGACGGACAAACCAACAGACAGGCTTAGATCAATTCAGAAAATTACTCTGAATCGATCGGTGTAATAAAAGGCCTACCGACCGCACAAACTTAATATACCCTTGTATCAAAAGTGACGTAGGGTATAAAAATGTGATAAGATAAGAACTTGATATTAAGTTCATTTAAAAAAATGTTTTCTGGGATTTTACGTATGACTATCATGTGAAAATTCATGTACAACTCATGTTGAACACGACTCCTGATTAACTTACAAAAAAATAAATCCATAAATCAAGAAATCAGCAAAATATTTTTATACTTTATTTGAAAAGAAAAAAAGAAAAAAAAAAAAGAGAAAAATGTTTGCGAAAATGACTGACTCTTCATAAATTTACGTATTCAAGCTATGTATGTTAAGTGAAGCATTCTCTCAACCGTAACGGTACCTGCGCTTATAAGCGAAGATAACAGGCGACTTGATGGAATGTGCCAAACGAAGCACTTTACTTTACGCTATGTAGAACAAAAAAACAAGAAGAAGAAGAAGAAGAAGAATAAAAAAAAAACTATAAGTTTCTCCTTTCGCCTTATTCGGCAGTTTAGTCATAGGGGCGATAGTTGACAATTTGTTGTGCAACGATATTTAGAATCTCTCGCGCTGGCATATCGTGTTGCTCATTAATGATAGCCGTTATGCGAGCACATTCCTTGATATAGTTTTCCAATTCTTTATAATGCGGCTTCTTACGCGAATCTTTCCTCTGTATTGTCTGCAGGCACTGACCCGTCATATTTGCTAATTGTGTGCGTGCTGCACTGAAAACCTCATCAAGATCGTACAATTCCAAGGGAGGTGCGGCCGGCTCGCTAAAAACCGGTGGGAATGTCTAGAATGCATGAAAATGTCTGTTGGCTTTGTTCGACAACGAATGATAAAATCATTAACAAACAATAACTACCGCAAGTTGGAGGGGAGGTAACGGTATCTCAAATTGTGGTTTTATTATTTTCAACGGTTCATATTTAACATGCAAGTGATGATAGGCTGACGTTACATCTTTTAGCAAACGATTACTTAATGCGCATAAAGTCATGTCAAACATTTGCTTAAAGTCGGCCGGTATCTCGGAGCCGATCGAGTCAATTAGACAAGCTTTGGGCAGATCAGCCACAAAACCTATATCCGTAAAAGTCTTATGATCATTTATCTGTGAGATTAAAAGAAAAATTCAATCATAAATTATTTGAATTTCAATTTCTTTCAGTTTCCTCTCAACTCACTTCCAAATCATTGAAATCCAAATGCTTGTAGTTGATCTCGTGCGAGCCCAATAATTTCATAAAATAATTTAAAAGCGCATCGTTGGTCTTATCGTTCGCCAGGTACTTGTCGTGAAACATATAACCGGAACCTAGAGCCAGGATTTTACCACCATTTGGTTGATAATAGTAACCGGCCAAAGGCCGATTAAAGGGATAGACAACGGGGCCGGTGGTTATTAAAACATTAGCCGGATCGGAAACATTTAAAGTCGCTCCGTACGGATAATGAAAATGTATTTTGTATTTCTCATCCGTAAAGTCGTAATCGAGTTTCTCAATGTTTTGCTCCAACAAATGACGCCACAAAGACTCGCACACTATACCGCCGCCAATGAAACACTCCTTCGGATGGAAGTCTTTATAATAATGGGGACGTACCACAGAATCTGTAAGGAAAGTAAAGTAAATACATTGTAGTAAGCATATCATAACAAGTGACGCCAGTAAATGATGTTCCATTTTGCCCTGCCCACATCGCACCTACTTCCACGAAAGAGCGAAGGTGTACCCTTCGTATTCATTACAAACGCTGGCTGAAGATTGTAACGATTTATCCTATGGGAAGGCTGATAGTGTTCTTCGCTTTGGTATATTGCAGTTGGACCTTGACGGATTTTACCCATTTTCAATGCAAGAACTTTTCAATGCCTATTTTTTTTTTGCAATCCATACAATCGTATCTCGATCGAGTTCAAATTTTATGCATCTAGGAATCCTACTTATGGCTGGGATAAACGTTTTAATAAAACACATATACCACTAACCATTTGTGGATGGGCAGCAAAGATGAAGATACAATTTTTTCTTCCTTTAAACACTTACCGCTATTAATATAAATGCCGTATTGCTCCAAAAAGAAATTTACATTAGTATTAAATTCTTGTTCACCGCCGTCGCCTAACAAAACCCACAAACTACCGCCATTGTTGACGAAATCCTTTAACACTTCGAATTCATCTTGCGTGAAACGATCTTGGGGACCAGCCAAAACAAAGATTTTAGCCCGTTGTAATTTTTCGGCTTTTAATTCAGTGTCATTTCTTAAAGTCAAGAAAAAAGTAAAGAGATCTTTCTTTTATTAAAAATTTAACTTACTGTTCTATTGTCCAAAGGGATTTCAATTTGCGTTGCAATAACTTATAATTGTCGGTCAATTGAAAGCGTTCACTTTTCGAAATATCAAAACATATTAAATGTTTTGCAGACATTGTTGTTTACTTAAGCTTCGTAGAAATAAAATTGAAAATAATTAAAAAGAATGTTTTGCCGCATTTCCGGTTTCTTAGCAACAATCTTTACCATGCTGTGTTGGCAACTCTGATGAAAATTTTACTTTCTTTAGCGTCACCTATACGCGATGTTTTGAAAATTTCCTTTAAAAAATCGCAATGTTAACTGTCTTGCTTTCTGTTAAATAACATCACGAACGTCTTAGCTAAGACTTAGCTAAATAAATGTTTATATATTGACGTCTAGATGACACTGTCGTGCATACAGGAGCAAATACATTTAAATGTCATTATTTACTTTTTATTGAATGAAAGAAAAAAATTAAATTGAAATTAAAAATTTGAAAAATTAAATAGTGATAAAATTCCATTTTTGTAAAATTGGAGCCAAAATATTTCCGTCAGCCTTCTGATCAGTAATGAATAAGTAAAGTTATTGGCGAGTGGTCAATAATGATTAGCCCGTAAGCGAATTTATTTATAAGTTTCCGTTTCATTCATAAAACTTTATTTTTATAGTAATTTCAAGTTCGCAACGATTGCTTTACGTCGCAAAAGACGAACGTGTTAGTTTTAGTTCCTGTATGCGGGTGTAAGCAGTTTATTATTTTTTTCATGAAATTTGGCAATACCTACTAATTATACCGCCACCTATCTTATGGTAATAGGTAGGACATGTCGAATTTGTACAACACTCACAAGGACTTTATATAGACTCACTTTTTATTATATCGAATATTACAAAAGCTATTCTCAAAAAGCGTTTCCATAAGAAACGCACAGCAAAGCAAATTTTTAAATTTTTAGTCTAAAAAAAAAACCGAAAATTTAAATAACAATAGGACAGGATTTTGAAACTTGTACGCAGGTTAATATTGAGAATGGGCCAGATTGGTCGAAGGGCACGTCCACAGTACCACGCAAACTGAGAATACCTCTGTTTTTAAAAAAGAATAAAAAATTTATATTTCGCTCATCACTCATAAACTATAGCAGAGAAATGTACAAAAATTTGAATGTAGAAGAATCTTTATTAACTCATGCAAGGTGTCATTTCTGGATTGTATTTTGATCATAACTCATGCAAGGTGTCGTTTCTGGATTGTATTTGATCATAACAAAAGCAAGTTCTCGCTTCTGGATTGTATAATTAATTAAATAGCATTTGTCCCATTTACTAAATTTACTGTTGAAAAACAAAAAAAAAAAAACAATAATATAATTTATTTAAAAAAACTAAAAATTATTACAAATTTACATATATAGCAATTATTTGCAAAAAATTTACATATAAACAAATTTACAGATATAAAAATTTTAAATCTGGTATTTAGATCTAGAACATAAAACGAAATCAATTTTTTTTACATATTTTTTATTTTACAGAGTTTACACAAAATTTTGCGGGGGATTTACAGAGTTTACTGCTCCCATTGTACTATTTTTTAACAGAGAACCCAGAATACATTATCTTTCGTAACAGAGACGCTAATTTTTAAAAGAGAAGCCAGAATATATTATTATCTTTGGTCAATACAAACAAGAAAGTGCAATTTTAATTAATATTGATATATATTGAGCGCAAGTTAGAGTAAATGAAATATTCCCATTTAATGCACTGAAGCTTTAGGGAATCCTTTATATCCTTTATATTCTTTCATGTCTATGTTCGAATGTCTTTGTATTTAGCTTTTAAAATGTTTTTTAATTCTGAATCCAATTTACATGAAAAGACCTTCAAATTGGTCGATAGTTTCACATTTTCATCGTTTGTTCACAGGCGTAAAAACAAAAGGAAACCTTATTGTTTCAATAACCTAACTTTGGAATTTCGCAACTTTACATTTTAATTGTTTAATCATTCGAAAGCATAAAGATTCGTGATCGTACGAATTTAAAATTCATTTTCAGTAAGCTGACAATATAACAGTTTCCCATACATATCGAAGTTGCTTCTACATATAACGGAAGCAACCCATATTTTAGCCAAAAAAAACTTTTGCGTTGGCATCATTGATTGCGCTGTCGCGTTTGAAAGTCAGATATTTTTTTGCGAGTGAGTTTTTCATCATTTTCGTGCGTGGAAATTACGAAATTTTTAATTCATAATAAAATTTCAAGAAATCCATAAAAACAAAATCATACATCAAATGGCTTCAATGTGTGGACGCATGGCATTGCGTGCCGCGGCACGCCGATATGTTACATACACTCCAGTACGTTTCTGTAAAAGTAAGTTTCTTCCAAGCCTTCTAAAAAGGAAAAAGGGAGAAAAGGTTAAATTTGTTTTTTTTTTTAATGAAAAGAAGTGTGACTGTCTCGCCCACTCCCACCGCTCCCACCGCTAATCATAAAAGAATACATTCGGGCAGTTATTTTAATACTAAACGCATACAATTCTATGTCAAAAGCACGGCGAATTTTCCTCGAACATGTTACGTAATTTATGAAAAGTCGGTTTTTCTGCATCAAAATATCCTTAATTTGGAATAACATTTTAGCGGTGCTTCATAATAATATATAGATCCTGATAACTATACTGCGCAGATTTTTATGTAACCATTTTTGGTTTTTTTATAAAAATTACAATCTGCGGGAGTGATAAGAATGCAAAAAACGGCATTCAGTTCGAAATGATTATAAAACATATTCAGTGCATCAAAAAGTAATGCTTTTGTTACTTCATATTTGAACAAGTGTATCTATTTTGATATATGCATTTATTTAATGATTTATGTAACTTTGTTGATTGACAGCCAGCGTTTCGGCGGCGTCATGACACTTACCCATCGCTCATATAATTTTGTTTTTTTTTTTTTTTTGTTTACTAAACTAATTTCGTGACTTGAAAATACCTTGTGTTCTAGTCTGTAAATATATCATCTCAACTTAAATCAGTTCCTCTCATGTAAGGTGACGCCGGTTTCTTCTAGAGCAGCTTTAACCTTTCCTCAAATGCCAAACATTTGTTCAATTCATTGTGAAACCTTATTCGTAAAATTCTGTTTTATTTCTAACCCTCTTAGTGATGAACGATCCCCTCGAGCACGCGACTGGCATTGAGAAGCGTGAATTGCTGGCTAAAGCTGCCGGTAATGACAATCCTTTCGATATGAAAGTGTTTAAACGTGGTGCTGGTACCAAGGAAAATCCCAACCTAATACCATCCGCTTTTGAGGCTCGTATTGTAGGATGCATCTGTAAGTTTTTTTGTTTTGTTTTGCAAGCGAATAAACATAAGATTTTCATATGTAATAAGTCATTAACAAATTCATTTTTATTAGGCGAAGAAGATCAGACTTACGTTCAATGGATGTGGCTGCAAAAGGACTCACCCAAACGCTGTGAATGTGGCCATTGGTTTAAGTTGGTGGAGAAAGCGCCTGTTTAAATTAGTCATCAACTTCTACTTACAAAAAAATAAACCGCTTTCGGTTTTATGTTTAATTGAAACATTTAAGCAAAAAGTAACTCTTTAATAATAATAAAAAAAAAGTCAATACATCAAGTAAAATCAGCAAAACACGTTAATTAAATGACTCCAGAAAGTTTTCCAAGGGAGTCGTTCGTTCTGAAGTAATCGATAATGCACGAAAATTGCTAACGATAATTAAACTTAAAAGGTCGATAGAAGACGGTACACACGCTTGTTAAGTTTAAGCCTAAATAAAACAACAACAATAATAAGAAAAACGAAATCAAAACCATATTTCTTTTTACTACTTTGCCATTTTAAATAATTTTGTAGCCTTCGAATATGCTGCCATTAAACGTCAGTTTCTTTATTAGAAGACTTGTGATTAAATATCTTTAGAAAAAATGTCTTCGGTGATTAAACGTCTTTTGGAAAAAGCTCCTGCAACTAAACGATATTTATCAAAAAATCAACCCACCCTAAAAGCCGATGGTCTTTTAAAGCGATTGCTAGATAAAGTGGGATTTCCGAAGCGCGAGCTTTCGAAAAAAACAACAGCGAAAAAACCACAAGGAGTACAAGGTTTTTACATAATTTCGAGTCTCATTTAAACTGTGACAAAAAAAATTTCTTTCATTTGATATTAAGAGATGGCGCATCCCCTCGAACACGCTACGGGTTTGGAAAAAAAGGAAATGCTAGCTTTTCTAAGTGGCAAATGTGATCCTTATCATTCAGATGTTATTAAAAGGGGCAGTGGTACGGCCGAGAACCCAACTTTAATACCATCAGCCTTTAATGGACGCATAGTTGGTTGTATATGTAAGTGTTTGTAATGTGAATTAACTCAAATAAAATCTTTTTTTGAAATGGTTAAAATATATTTTTATTTTTTTTAGGTTGCGATAACCGTTTCGTTAACTATATGTGGTTGGAAAAGGGCTGTCCGAAACGTTGTGAATGCGGCTATTGGTTTAAACTTACGGAAGTTGAGGCATTTTCATAAACAAAAGTCTGAAATCTATCCAATTTTGTCAAATTTTGTAATATACAATTGCCTTTATTTTATAAATTGATTCCATCAACTATTTGAATCTTTCAAAACATCAACGCTGAAATATTTTCATTTATGACATTCCAAAAAAACGGGGACGTTATATAACACGTGTTAGCTTCTTCAGTCTGTTTATTTATGTTCATTGAGAAATATTTTAATTTCAATTAAGTTTAACTTGTACGAATATGACTACTAATGACACCAATGATGGACAACCAAAAATACAATTGGGCGACTATATCATCTTGCAGCGTCAAAAGTACACAAAACTGGTTAAATTCAGTAGTATAAGTGCTACAGCCGCTTTAGGTAAAGAACAATTGGAATTAGGAAATATTTTAGATAAGCCGTACTTTTCAACGTTCAAAATGTGCCCGAAGGAGGATCTAGGAAAAAGTCACAGAGGACGTCAACGCCTTCATACTTTGGAAATTTGCACAGATGTTGAATTGCCGAACATACGGGAAGCCGTATCCAGGGAAGCATTAGGTATATCCTCTAGCGGGGTAGATAATCGGAATATAACGGACGACGGCGATTCGCAGTCGCTCAAATCTGATGACATAGAACAACTGCGGGACGAGTACAATAAAAGTACAAAGATTATTGAAAAAATTGTTGAAAACTCAAAAACTTTTCACGCTAAAACCGAATATTCGCAGGAAAAGTATTTGAAGAAAAAGAAAAAAAATATTTCGAGTTCGTGCAAATTAAACGACCTAATATACGTTTGATAGCTGAGATTTATTATCGCCAAGATGCAGAAAAAATTATGAGCATACGTATGGATACTTTGTCACAAATCATGTCATATTCGGGTGTAAGTGCTTACGGAAACTATTTAATGTATGAAAGCGGGACAAATGGCTTATTGCCTGCAGCATTTCTGAATGCTATTGGTTCTAGTACGGAAGCATGCCTCGTACATATGCATCCTGGCAATGTTCCGCAACAACAGGCTTTGTTGGCATTAAATTTTCCAGAAGAACAAGGACGAAGATGTATCTCAGTGAACATATATTCAGTTTTACGGGATTACTATCAGGGTGAAGATAGTAAAGAAGACGAAAACACAGACTGCAATGAACATTTAGAACCTTGCATAAAAAGACCAAAATTGCAAAGTGAAATAGAAAAGGAGGAAAATCAAAAAGAAGGTAAAAATTGTTATGGAATATTGTAAAACAACAGTCAAAGCTTATTTAATTGCAGAAAATGCTGGACAACAATCAATCTCTATAAACAATATTGTTGAGGAAATTGTAGCAACTCGAACGGAAAATGATTCTGATGAATGTAAACAAACACAGGAAACCACTGCCGTAAATAATGATTGCAATATGAAGCCTCTTAATAAGGTGCATGCTCAACAAAAATGGCAATTGGAAAATCGTAGAGCTTGTTTGTTAATGCGTGAAAAATTTGATTCACTGTTTATAGCAGCTAAAGAACATCCCGCCAATTTAGTTAGAGAATTATTACAGTTTATTAAACCTTCTAGACCAGTTGTAATATTCAGTCTTTGTCGAGAAGTTTTAACGGAACTGTATGTGGATTTAAAAACTAACAACTCCAAAGTGATAAACTTGCATTTGACTTCAAATTGGATGCGCATGTACCAAATACTGCCCAACCGTACACATCCGGAAGTCAATATGCAGACCAATAGCGGATTTTTATTGACAGGTTACACAGTAGAGTAAATTTAAAGTAGAGTTAATAAGATATTTTATTTTATATACACAAAACAGTAAAATCGTTAATTATACGTCTCCGGTTAATTTCTAACTATTGTTTATAAATAAGAAGAAGCATTTTTTTTATTATCAGCTGTTTTTTGAAAGTAAACAAAATACACTCTTTGTCAAACTAAATCGAAGTTTTTGTAATTTTTCGCGCAATTATAATTGAAATTGTAAGCAAATGGCTAAACATCATCCAGATTTAATATTCTGTCGCAAGCAGCCAGGTGTGGGTAAGGAAAATTAATAACTCGATAAGATATTTGAAATAAATGAAATATACCGTAGCTATCGGTCGACTCTGCGAGAAATGTGACGGAAAATGTGTAATTTGCGACTCCTATGTTAGACCCTGCACTTTGGTTCGCATATGCGATGAATGTAATTACGGCTCTTATCAGGGAAGATGTGTGATATGCGGTGGTCCCGGAGTCTCAGATGCATATTATTGCAAAGAGTGCACGACTCAAGAAAAAGACGTAAAACATCGTTAATTGTCATATGCAAAAGAAATTAAAAAGCTTATTTTTCTTCTGTCCTCTAGAGAGATGGTTGTCCGAAAATTGTGAATCTTGGCAGCTCCAAAACAGACTTGTTTTACGAACGCAAAAAATATGGGTTCAAACAAAAGTAGGTTTACTATTATTCTCAAAAAAAAAAAAAAAAATCGGTAATTTATTGCTTTTTTTACTTTTCCAGTTATTAACGTTGTTTAGAAGTTCATTCCTAAGACCCATAAACACTTTTCATTTAATACGTAAGCATTTATTATAATAATGGTTCACATTTTATAAAAGTTAATAAACAATTTTTTTTTTTTTTTTTTTTTTTTTTTTTTTTTTTTTTTTTTTTTTTTTTACAGAATATTGCGAACATAATTTATCAAATTCAGCGGATTTATTTTCCATATCTAAAACAAATTCGCTTTTGGGAAAAAATTGTTGCAGCTGATCCCAGTAACGCGTTATAGTTTCAGATGATTTGCCAGTAAGGTGAGCCAGAACCATCAAGTTAATTAGAGTATCGTAGTCGTTATGCTTTTTTGTTAAGGCTTCTCTTAAAACCGCGTCTGCTTCTTCATATCTCTCTAAACCTATATGAACTACTGCCTGACCTGCAATACAAAATACAACGATGTAAATATTCTTAAATGGCCTAAAAGAAAAGGGAAGCAAATTTTCTAAATGAAAATTGACTCACCATTCAGTAATAGAGGTGTCGGTTTATATTTTTCACAGAATTCTTGAAAAATATGGAATGCATCTTGCATCTGTTCAGTGCCGGTGCTTAAAGCGACCCATGCCTGCGCCAATTGTGTTAGCGTATGGTCATCCGAAATTTCTTGCATTTTCCCCATTAATTGTTTAGCCAAATCGATACGATTCATGCGCAACAAACATTGAACTGATAAAGCCATAGATTCCAAATTGTTTGAGCCATGCAGAATTTTTAATGCATTCTCAAATTGGTTATTATAACAGTAGAGAATAGCTGTGGCTATATGCCAGATATTCGTTTCATCTTCATCAATTGCTACTTTATCCATAAGTTTACTTAGTATATCTTCAATTTTTTCGGGTTGCTCGAAGGCTTCATGCATATAGCGAAACGCCAACAAAGGTGTTTCATTGTTTTCCTTGACATAGCTAGCCACCAAACGTCCTGAATCAATAGCCAAGTACGACAAATACATATACGATAGCAATTCAGTGCTGGCAGTACCTTGTTCCGGTAGCACAAAATTTACTGAACCCAAAAAATTCCCGATATAATATTCATTGCGAGCGTAGAATAAGGTGGAATTTGTATCCTCTTCTTGTAGAGTCTTACTCATTTTGTTTATATTTAATAAAATTTTCTTTTACAATTCTCGTCCGTTCTCCCCTTTATTTATGACGTGTTCAAATGTCAACAAAGTGAGCATACACACACATATGTCTATTGCTGTCATTGCAAACTTGCTAGCAGCTGATTGTAAAGGGCAGTAAGAATTTTCCAACCATACACGTTTATAACAGAAATTAGAAAGGAGTGAATAATCCCTGAGTTGAGTTTTTTCGTATTAATCATTTGGTGGTGTTCCCTTATTTGTATTTTAAATTATATTTCTTTTTAAAAAACGCTTACTATGCTAATATAATTGCAGTTGAAAACTTTAAGCGTTTAATGTGAACTAGTGTAGCATAAACCAAAATAACGTAACTGCCTTCATACGCCTACCAATCGTGACAATCTATACCCCAATTTAGCATATACTAAGTACACTAATGAGTTAATATCTTATCATCATACATTATATTGTCATTTTTTACACCCACCACTGTAAAATGGGAGTATACTAACTATGTTTTTTTTCATAATATATGTAACACCCAAAAGGAAGCTTCAGGGATCCTATAAAGTATATATATTCTTGATCACAGTGAAAGTTGATGTAGTCATGTCTGTCCGTCTGAGTGGTGGGTGTTTTTGGCACTCTCCTGGTCGTAAAAATGAAAATATCGGCTTCAACTTTGGTAAGAACATTGAAAGTTTCTGCACGCAGGTTGGTATTGAAAATGGGCCAAATTGCTCAGAGCAGAAGCGCGCAGTGGAGCGTAAACTGAACGCAATTCAGTTTTTTCTAACAATTTTTTGTGGATTTTTGCACGTTTTTCGAAAATTATTAAAGTTAGAAGGCTGAGACTTTCCACAAATGCTTTACGAGGCACTTTAATCTGTAGGTCTAAAAATGGAACCAATCGGCCGTGTCCACACAAAGTTACGAGTAATTAAATTTAATTTTTTTTTCACTTTCCTAATTTTATCATAAGGCAAACAAGACAAAAGCTTTAAAACTATTTTGTACACTCCTCAAATGAAGATATATTATCTGCCTAAAAATGGGTTCATTTTAAAATGAGTATGATAGATAACTACCTTAACAGTTTCTTGATAATACCAACGATATGGGTATCAAATAAAAGAACATGGAGAGTAGAATGCGAAAAGTATAGTGGTGAGTATGCGAGATCCGGCCCCCGTCGAATATAACTTTCTTACTTGTTTTCTTTATTTTAAATTCAATTTTTCTTTAATGTACAAACTTACAATCGAGTTGGCTATGGCGGTGTCTTCAATGATATTAAAATGATCATAATCGTTGAATATTTTGTAATCCACTTTTAGTTCCATTAATTTCAACTTATCCGCATATGACTGCGATTGTTTTATGAAAGTTGCACTGTCGTTTTCCGCGACCATTACGTGCACTTGTAAGTCTTGCTTATTATGTAATAACAACAACTTCTTATTATAAGGCCAACATAAGGGAGACAACTGTTCCGCTCTAACTGCATCCAAACCTAATTTATTATTCTCATTACAACAGGTCAATTTCCACAGTTCTCGTAAATCATAAACGCCACTAATTAAGAATAGATGATTGATTGCATAAAGTTCCGGTTGTTGCTGTCGCAGGAAATCTTCATTAAAAATTTGACAAAGTAAATGAGCTCCAGCCGAATGGCCACAAATGCTAATACTACTTGGTTGAGTTTCTTTGGCATAGTGTTGAAGCCACTTGAAAAAGTTTCTAATTTGTTCGCATAACTGTTCCAAAGTAACTGTAGGACACAGATTGTAATCTACTAATAATACACGGTATCCTTGTTCTAGTAAAGGACCAACAAAAGTGCCTGAACTCGATTTGTCCAGAGATGTCCAATAACCGCCGTGAATGTAAGCAAAAATGGGAGAGCCTGCAATAAGAATGTCTTGCGTGCTTTATGGATACATGAAATAGAGTTTAACATAGTTTACCGAATTCGGAATCGTTATAGATGATGTCCACTAATTGATTATCAGTTAAACCTCCATAGCGCACATTCTCACGCACTTTATGGCTACGAAAAGCCAACGTAGTAGCTGGATAAAATTACTGTTACGATTAGTTCAACTCACAACAAATATGAACATATATATATACCTGCTTTCCCATGGCTTATGAAATGTTGCACAACTTTTTCATAAGGTTTTTCATAATTTCGGAAACGTTTTATATTTAAACTAGGCGAATATTCCTTCTCGAAATCGACTGCTGCCGTGTTAGAGTTCATGTTTTAATTTTTTCTTGTTGTGCGAAAGTCTTATCAGCAACTACCAACTATCGATGTGTGTATGAAACAAAATCAAAGAGCCATAAAAATTCACAGTCAAACGCTTATTTTGAAAGCAGATCTCACGTTTACTCAATGAGGTGAGAAACATATTTTCATAATTTTTATACTCGCAATCAGAATACAAACTAATGCTAACTGACTTGATTGTACCAAAGATGCCTTTGGAGTATAAGTTTTGTTTTTTCTTCTGTTGTCGAGGTAGCCATTATGTCCATCAATTTCATCGAATATATGCATTTCGCGAACCATATTTTTTGTTCCTTTGCGTTGAATACGCTACTCGACAGTCATTCCAAGAGCGAAATATTTGTAATTCAATAATAAGAAAAGTACATCGACCCGACAATCGACAGCTAAAAATTCAAATGTCAAGATTACGATCAAATTTACTCGATGTTCGGCACAGGTGATCCGATAGAAACAGCCGAATCTTTAATTAAGAATTTAAAATACGTCGTTTGCCTTTTCGATCCGTATTAACATATACAGATTCTTAAAAGATTCGTATACGGTATATGTAAATAAAATATTTGATTAAACTCTCGTTTAGCACTCTTTCCTAGTACTAATTGGACATCCATTAGACTCAAGATTCTCTCACACAGAAATCCTTGTACTCGGAGACGGTGAAATGATGGCCGAAAGAATAGTTGAATATTGTAGGCACCTGCAAAACCGAGCTTAAGAAGTCTATGGTGATGCTGCTCCATCACATTCCACTTGTTGGTTTCGGTTTCACCGATCTAAAAGTGGTGATTTTGGTGAAAATGACATAAAACAGCCTGGAGGATCAAAAAAGCTCGAAAACAATGAATTGCAAGAATTATTCGACGAAAACCCAACTCAAACTCTCAAAGATCATTCGGACAGCTTAGCAGTTGATGAATCAACTATTTGTAAATATTTACATGCGATGGGAAAGGTTCAAAAGGAGGAAAAATTGGCTGGAAATGCCACTTTCCTACTAAGAAGACTAACCTCACAGCGTAAAATTATTCAACGACTTGTTCGAATCTTGGCTACACTAAGCCATCCAGGTCATCCGACATCCCTGCTTATCAGCTTTCGCTAGTTCTGATTATTACAATGCGCAATCCTTACATTTCCTTCCTGTTACTTTGATAATCGTTCGAGTGAATAGTTCAAGCTTTCAAGGCGTTTAAGGATTCCGGCCAAAATTGATTCAAATTCAAGTTAGTTGTAATCAGACTTCCAAGTCTTACTTTACTCGTTTGTTAAACATTAAATAAAGATTCTTTTATTTTACAATAATTAATGAATGTTTACAAAATATAAATTTTATTTTTATGTGTTTGTATTTGTGAGTTTAAAATTAAATTTTCTCCAGTATTTTCTTAATATGCATGAATGCTTTTATGTACAAAATTCTTACAATTATTATTGTTAGTAATTAAGATTCACGACAGTTTTTTATGCTTTATATATATATATATATATAGGTAAAATATATTTACTTATATATATAGGCAAAATATATAAGTAAAAATATATATATATATATATATAAGTCTTTATAGGTTTACCAAAAAAAGGGCAAATATTAAATTATCGATAATTTTAAGATAAGAGAAATGTTTAAAAAAAAAATCAATAAATAAAAATATAACAAAAAAAAAAAAATAAATAGAACAAATTTTTCATATTAATTCGATTAAATATATTATGTTTTTTATGTGTGTGGATTTCGTTAAATAATTGGAAAGCCTTACAATTATGCATGAAATGAACATAAATTATTATTTATAGAAGATAATGTAATAAGGGGAGGATAAGGATTTTGTTATCGTTCTAAAAATTGCAAGAAAGGAAAATATTTATTTTGGATTTAAAATAATTTTGAAAGCTTCCAGCTTCTCAAATTTCTTATCATATCTAAACTATGATTCTTCATCGGATATGACAATTTGATCCAATGATTTATTAATGGCAGGTGCGCAAGTAGTTGACGAACTGTCCGTCAATATTGCTTGATTTTGTTGTGGATTTAGACTAGAAACAGTCACAATCTTTAAGTCAGCTGTTGCTGTTGCGGTGCTCTTGCTAGTGATGACGGTGGTGGTAGCAGTTTCAATTTCCAATTGCATTGCATTGTTGCTATCTTTAAGCTTACCGTTGGGCGTTATTGAAGCAGAAGAATATGAGGAACACGTCCCCGTTGACAATTGTTCATTGACAGTTGCCTTAGGGATTTCCACCTCTATAACGTTTGCAGTCTTAAGATTTTCTTTATTATTATTTACACTATTGTTCTCATCAGCAATTGGAGCACTTTCCACAATTGCGTGGGCTTCTTGCTGCTGTTGTTTTTCTAAAGTCGTTATAATATCACATTTTTTAGGACACTCCGCCGATGGTATTAGTTTTTCATCAGTTTCTTTTTTGTTATCCGAAGACTGAGTTACTTTACCTATGATTTCTATATCGGAGTCATTATCAGATAAATCACCATTTGCCAAGGTTTCTACATGTTCCTCTAAATTGACTTCGTCTTCATCTTCATCATCGTCTTCCTCCTCCTCTTCAAAGTCATCTTCAGCTTCTACTTTAAGATCGAGAGCTTCGTTTTCGATAATCTTTGAGACTGACTCCACGTCCTTAGCGCCTTGGACGTAAACGTTTTTGGAAGTAGTAGGCTTCTCTTCCATTGAATTTTCAGCTTCTTCCCCTTGTTCCCCATTGTCCGCTGGCATTTCTTGCTGCCTAACATACTTTTCTAAAATGTCATTGATTTTCTTCTGATTTTGCTGATTCTCATTAAGCTTGGCGGCTAAGAGGGGATCATAAGTGGCGGGATCTTTATTGGTGCCTGCAAAGTAATTCAAGGTTTCATAGAGTTCTGTTTTACGCCGCTTTTGCAGTAATTTTCCCACTTTTATGAAAGCGTCCTCCGCTAGAAACAAAGTAAAAAAAGAACGCCCGTTAGAATCTTTTAGCTTTAATATTAATTATATAGTTCGATTCTTAAAATTTACCTATATTTTTAATTTCAAAATTTACTAAGCCCAAGTCATAAGTACGATTGCAATGCTCCAGCATACGCATGACATCAAAATAATCAGGGAATTCTTTTGTGCGATTAATGAATGCCTGCAATGTTTTATTGAATTGAGGGATTCGCGTGCCGTTGAATTTGATCGGCTTCTTGACCAAGCGATGTGCGTTTTTACTTTCCCCCGTTAAATCACAGATTTTTTCATAGATCTACGAAAGAAAAATGTTAACTCAATCTATATGCTTTCCGTTGTCAACGTACTTGATAAGCCCTTTTTTTGGACCGTTCCATTTGTAGGAATGTTGAGTCTTCATCATCATTATCCCATTCGACTTCCGCCTGTTCTAAGGCCTTTATACGTTTAGTTAGTATATACAAGGCCTTGTTAAGTTTTCGTATTTGCTCGTCGGTCTTTTTATTCCCAGTAGACATGACATCCGCTGGCGTATTTGCCGATGGCGCCTCCTCTTCTTCGCTCTGCAAGTCGTTTTTAACCTTTATATCAGTCTCTTCGTTTTCCACTTCTATGGGGTGACTTTTGCGTCTTATTTTTAATTCTTCCACTATAGTTTTCAGGTTGTAATACATCAAATCCGGTTCCGTACGAATTGCTTCGATAACGCGTCGAACACTTTTCCGAAAACTTTTCGATTTAACAAAATCCGGATGCACTTCATTATAATATTTGATCAATTTGGTTTTAATGAGTTTTTCCATGTCATCGGACGGTTCAATTTGTCGGCAAAGTTTAATTAATTCTTCATATTCTGGCTCTAACGGAATTTTAGATTTCGTCAGCTTTTCTTTTTGTTCACTCTTCAACTTTTCCGTTCCGGCGTTACCATTTCTATCAATAGAAGGCTTTTCAGGTACCGCTCCATCTGCGATAGTGGCATCTCCATTTAATTTTTGCGTACTCGGTGATGTATCAGCTAAATCGATAACTACAGTTGGAGTACTATTTTCCTCGAATGAACTGGAGAGATCCATGGCCGTAGTTTTTGCCGGTGTTTTGGTGGATGGAGATAATACAATAACATCTGGAGATTTTCCACTTTTCGGTGTACCTGGAGACGTAGTGGATGTTCGATTAGGCTTAGGAGATTCTGCTATTGGCGGCAACATTTCAATAACGACATCATCGCTAAGCGAAAGAAGAGATTTAGAAGGTGCACTGACTTTTTTTGTTTCTTTTGCTGCCAAATTTCGTCCGACGATTTCATTATAGTCTCTGGTTTTATACGTCTACCTGGCTTTTCCGTCCGTGAAGGAGTCGGTGAAGTGACCAGTTGAGGTGACGGCGTTTGAGATGCTAACGAAGACGGTGAAGCGATCGGTGATGGCGTACTGTTTGATTTTGGTGGTAAATGAATCTTGAAGTTAGTATTTACGTTATTTTGGCTGTGTGACGATGGTTGGGCTGTAATCGTTGTATTAGGTGGCAGATTGGTGTGCATCATAAGGGGATTTATCATGAGTTGATCATTGAGGGAATTAAAGCCACCAGCAGTTCGAGGCGGCGTCGCTAATAATTGCAAAGGTGGTGTGTTTCCAGCCGTACCCAGTGAATGAACGCTCGATATAGCGGGCATTAGGGGCGGCAAAGGTGCCATTGTGGTAGCTGAAGCGGCCGGTGAGAGTAATGATGAACTAGACATGTGTGAATATGGTTTCACTTGCGTTGAACGAGGTTGAGGAGGCGTTGGAGTTTTCCTCTTACGATGTTGTTGAGTTTGTTGTCTGGGCGGTGTAGGCGCTTGTCTTTCAAAATTATTCACATTGTTCCTAATTGCAGGCAGTCCTAAAGCTGACGAAAACGCTGATTGCAAAGAATTTGTAGAAAGCTCGTCTGCAATTTCGTTCGGAGTTTTTGGCGGCGCACTTGCGGAACTTTGATGAGTCGTGATAGTAATACCACTTGGTATTGATCGAGGCTTTTGTGTGATACTTAGTGCTATACTTTCACCGACCGAGTTCTTGACAGGGGTTATGCTAATCGACGAATTTTTAGTTTTTTTAGGCGGATTCTGGAATTACCAAAATTCATTAAAAATATTCTTGAAAGCATTTTCTGAAATATCAAACTAATAATAGCAATTGAAAACAAGGAGAGGAGCAGAAGATCTATTGTCCAGGATATTTCTACAATTTCCTTGTTTTTTCCGGTCTCTAGTGAGAGTAGCATTACCAGATCAACAGAATAATGCACGATCACTTTTCTAATTGTTTTCTCTCTCAACACTAATCTCACTTACGTATATTACAAAGTATGCCTCCTTTATTATCCTCTTTAGATGGCAAAGTATATAAACAACACTTTTCTCTACTCTCTTTTTCTATCACTACTAAAATCCTGTTATCATTCATACATACGTTCGCTGTCACTGCGGCTGCCTCTGTTAACATGATTTTATCTATTCAACATAGACGAATAATAAAACGCGGGAAGCACTCGTATAACAGAATATGTTAAATCGCTTTCAGTTTGGAGACTTTTTCTTTTCCATCGTTGGTCTAGATTCAACAACACAGACTAATTGCGTGTTATTCAATCACATTTTTTGGTATAAACTGTACAAAACTCGAAAGAGTAATTAATAAACCATACAAATATGTACTGCAAAAATACGGCACACACTTTGACACGAGTGCCGTGGTATTAGTTAGACTATGTATAAAAATGTGCATGCTTCTCTACTCACGAACACCAACACAAAATAAATCTTTACAAGGTTTGTTTTTACACTTTTTTCGGGTTTCTTGTCTTTTGGAGACTTCTACGAATGACTAGTGATGTACAAATTCTTTAAGCATCTACAAGTAGTCGACTTAAGATTTCATCATTTTTTAATTGATTTCCTTTATTTATTATTTAAAATAAGTGAATTAGAGACGTTCTCTTCGTTTTGTTTACTTTGTGTTGATCTATACATTAAAACTTTCAACAGTTGTTTACACATGTCCATAACAGGAACAACAACAACGACAACAATAATAACAACCTCTCGCACACAACTCTTGTTTACAGTTCTCATTCCAACACTTCACATCACTAGTGGAATGGATGTATTGTGCTGCCTTTTTTCATTTTATTAATGACTGAATATACAATAAAAAAGTAATCGTGTAGATTTTATGCACACACACGCACACAAATAAACGTATATAATCACTAGAAAAAATACTTTTTTTTTCTTTTGGGTCTTTTTTCAATTTTTACCTCATCCTCATCGGACGAATCCAATACAATAATTGAGCTCATTATCTATCGAAATCGTTACTATTTCTAGGATATTAACTCTGCTTATTAATTAATTCAATGGTTTTCAAAACTCTGCACTTTTTTAATTTTCTTAAGATTTCCTTTTAAAAATTTTCTTCGTCGGGCGGCACTTTTTATTACACACATTCAATCTTCTTTCCACAAAACTACTACTACTACGACGACATCGACAACGAGTATGCATACGAAGGCGAATAATTATACGAATTGCGATATTTATGATTTTTTCTTTTAATTTTTCCAACAAAATTCTATTTGTGTTTGAGAGGTTGTGAGAGAAAAAGAGAGAAGCACATATGGTGAAGTCAGTTTTTGTCATTTTAAGTGGGATTTTGTTTACAACAGAGATGCAATTTTTGATACGACTAATTGGACTATTCGATTACACGATTATTCTCTTAAGGAGCGATGCCAGATGAATTATTTTACACAAACCTGTAACTCTCCAAAGCGAATTGTAAACTGCCGCAAGTTTGCGTATATATGAGAAGGATATTTGCCGTGCATTGATCACAATAAATCTGTTATACATCATAATATTATAAATCTAACAAACAAATTTCGTCAAAAGAATCTTTACATTAACTGCTGACGCGTTACCTTAATGGTAGGGATTATATGAATAGCAACGAAGTAAAACATATAAAATTGATAAATTTTTAAGCGTCATTAAGTTTGCCGATACTAATAAAGGAAAATAATTGGCGAAAATGCTTTCTTTAAAAGCAAATTTTAAAAATTCGTTTAAATTTCTCAATTAACTATTCCATCCGAATTGTATAGGAATAAATTTTTTTTTTTAAATGAAACAAGATATCCCATATATCATTTAAGAGATTCAAGATATATTTAAACGTAAAGCCAATGAAAAATCCAGTAAATATTGAATTAAGCGAATGGTTTCCTAATGTGCACATTGTCTATATACATTTTAAACTTGGCACTTTTATTGGTAAGCTTTTTTCTTTCTTCTCTTATTGACAACACTGATAAAATAATGAGAAGTGGAGGTTTCATCACTTTTAATATTCTTCCTCACTCAATTCATTGTGAGGTTCTCTTGCGACCAATCTTAAGACCAAGATTACTTCTGTTATTTTTTAAGAATTTATTATTAAATGTTGCACAATTATTACTCTGAATCAAATATAATCTCAGTCCCAAAGTGACCTGAAAAATAGTGCTCCATCGGATAGATTTACTACATATATATATATTTTCGCAAAAATAGATATATACTATTCTTTTCCGTAGACACAAAAACATTCTTTTTCTTAAAATTAGTTATTTGCCGCCTCCATATAGAAAGAGGCTCAAGATTGTTTGAGCTTTAGTAAAGTCAGCTAACAATTGAGTTTATTTGTTGAAAAATTTCTGTTGTTGTAACTCTGTTTATTCAGAAAAACATTCTCTTCACATATTCTATATCTCTTTGCAGCAAGAGTGTGAAAATGGTGCGCTTCGTTCTTCCTAAATTTACTTAAAAGTTGGCAAAATTGCTTAAAAGTTGGAAAAATTTCTTAAAAGTTGGCAAAATTGCTTAAAAGTTGGCAAAATTTCATAATAAACTCAACTAACGGGTGTCCAATATTCGTTTTGTTGATATTCGCCCCCTTTATCTTTTTATTGCATTTAGATATTATCATTAATATATTTTACATTCTCTCAGTTCCACCCGGTCTGTTTTTTTTCTGTGTTTTGAAAGAGTAAAGGAGTTATTTCTGTTTGTTTAAATAAATAATTTATTTTTTTTTTTTGTTTGCTATTAACAGATTGACATTGCCATTTTACGTTTATTGCAATTTAAAAATAATACAATTTTTTTTATTCTCAGAGAGAATGTTGATGAATGAATGATAAAAAGTGCCCGTAATTTTTAGAAATTCTCAGAGAGTTTTTGACTGATAAAAAGTGCTCGCAATTTTGACTGATGAAAAGTGACCGTAATTAAGTTTTACATTAGAAGGAAAGTATTTATTTTAACAAAAGAAAAGTGTTTTTAGACAATAGTCCCTTTGTTCTTGACATTGTTATTGTAAAATTTTGTTTACCAAGGGAGGATTTCTTTAATTCGTAAAAAAGAGAGAAACATGAATATAAATCTAATCAATTCCAGATTTTTTTCTCAGCAAATTCAAAGACCATTCAGGGGCGATCTTTTTCCAACTGATTTTTTTCCATCATATTTCCACACTAAACACTCTCTTGTACGCACAATTAGAATACAATATTACTAAAAACATAAGAAGAACAAAAATTATAAAAATTTTTAAAAGGAAAAGAATAAGAAATAAATAATAAAAATTATTTTTCACTTTGAAATGGTGTAATCGCCTTACTGAAAAATAATAAGAGAAATTTGCTTAAGCATATGTTCAAGAATCAGCTGTTTCAGTTGTATTTTGCGAATTCAGGGAGGTGCAGCGAATTCAGACAGACATGTTTTATGAAGCAAAGTTGCATTTGAATTCTGTACGAAATAAAACTCTTCTGTTAATGGAGCAGAATCAGATGTTTCTGTTGTATAATTACAGATGTGTTTTATGAAGCTTATGAGGCAAAGTTGCATTCGAGTTCTTTGTGGAATAATACTCTTCTGTTAATGGAACAGATGTTCAGTTGTTTTAGTTGAGTTGGGCAAAGCGCATTCTGTGTGTGAATTCTTTCAAGTATTTTTGTTTTTTTTTATGTGTAAAAGTGTGAAAGGTGGGAGACGTGCATTGCGTGAGTGCTTGTAAATTTTGTAAATTTCTTAAATTTCTATTTGTGCGGTAATAATAAATTTTGATTAGACACACACATTAAAATATTTGTTTTAATTAAAGTGTTTCTTAATTAATTTATTTTTAAAAATTATACCTCAAAGCGTACATCTCTAACATGTGAAAATCATTATAAATTGCGGTTTTTTCTTGCCAGTTGAGAGAATAAAAAGAAAACAAGAAAACAAAACAAAGTTTGCAAGCAAAAAAAATGGAAAACATGAAATGAAGAATTTTGCGGAGGAAGACTTGTTAATTATTTTATTTAATTAAAAAAGAGCAAGGCGAAAATTAAGAACTATTTGTAAAAGTCGGAATTAATTGTGCAATAATCAATTTAATCTGAGTGAGAAGTAAAATGTAAAAAAGGTTGCATGCTGTGTAATAAATTTTGTGTCGTTCGTATATCTTGGAGGTTTTTGTTATTGTTATTTTTTTTTGTTTCACTTGTGATAAACACAAGAAAATTGCCTTACTCCCTGTTTTTAAATTTATAAAACCATTTTTATGAGTACTGCAAACGAATCGTCGGAGTCATCTACAGCTTCGCTATTAACCACCGGAGTGACCGCCGGTGGCAGTGTTAAAACAAGGACACCACATCAGCGAATTACGTTCACCACAAAACGGAGAAAAATGTCGCGCAGAGCCAATTTGATTGGTATTTGTGGCGTGAGTGGCTTGTGCATTCTGCTGCTTATAGCCACCACCCAACATAGACCTTTGCCCGCCTCGCTAGCCTCTTCATCAGCTGCGGTGGGCGCGGTTGGCAGTGGCAGTTTGGGAGGCAATGCCGTCGTTGGTAGCTATTCCTCTGCAGGCAATGGATTTGGTGCAGGCTCCGTTTATGCTGGAGACCGCTTTAACCGTGCAATGCCTCAGCAGACAGCAGTAGTGTACAATGTAACTGCCACTATAGCAGATGTGCTCGCTGCCCAGCGTGCAAAAATTGTTGTTGAAATGGAATATTTCGATTACCCCTCCGGTAGATTTGGGGTCGATGCTGAGAAACTAGCCGATCTTACACCGGAGACCGAGGGAACTCCAGTACGCAGCTTAATCGTTGCTTCTTGGCGATCCGGTTCTACGTTCCTGGGTGATATACTCAATGCCATGCCAGGCAATTATTACCATTATGAGCCATTATTAAATTTTGGTATTAAACAAATTCGCGACCCCGATGAACAAGAATTGGCTTTAAAAAATCTAAAAAATCTCTTATTCTGTGATTATAATAATCAAATGGAGGACTTCCTCGAATATGGTAAAATGCATACGTATTTATTTGAGCATAACGAACGCTTATGGACTGTATGCAAAGAATATCCGCATTATTGTTGGCGACCGAAATTTTTAACACGTTTCTGTAAATTGTTTCCATTACAAAGCATGAAGACTGTGCGCCTGCGCTTAAGTACTGCCGAACGCTTATTGGAGGATAAAAGGTAAGTCAGCTTAGTCTAATATAGTTAGTATAACGAAGCGTTTTACGAAGTACGACTTTTAATAAATTAATAACTACATTATTATAATTCAACTTCAATTTTATATAAAATACTTATAAAAGAATGCATTTTGCTAACAAACCCATGCTAGTTGGAAATCAAGAAACATGAAACATAAAATATTATTAATGAAAAATTGAAAAGGTATGTAATAAGTTTTCTAATGAGATTGCTCCGAAAAAGAAAAGCGTTGTGAATGTAACTTATAAGTACACGAAAATCATTTCCAGACCAACGTTGATTTTTATTTATATTTTTCCTTTCTTTGTTGCTTGATAAATTATTTAACTTTCTATTTATTACTCAAAGATTTTCTCTTTGCGATACTCATTTCCCGCAAATTTACTTTCTAATTGTTTAGCCCGTTTGAAGAGCTTGTAAAAGTACGACAAGAAATTATTTTGCGTTTACATAGCCTGCGATCCGATTAAAAGGGAAAAACACTTCAATTAATTTTATTTAGTGTAGAAGATTATTACCACTTAACATAAGCATGTTAAGAACCACTTTTTAAGCGGGGACAATTAAAGGTAAGAAAGCAAATTAAATTTGGTTGGAACATAATTGGGAAATGACTGCCACCAATAGCGTTTGTTCAATTACGATATATATATATATATATATATATATATATATATATATATAGATATTTCTATATATATATGATGAAATTGATTTTTATTCCTAATTTAAATTTAAATTTTAACACGTTGCACTAAGGGACTGAATTTTCATTGTACAACAATTTTAATTTTTCTTTGTAATAAAAATGAAAGGTTGTGAAGTTATTTTTAAATATAAGTAGTAAAGGTACGAGCCAAAAATTGTAACAAAGCTCTGTTAAGCCATTAGCAGATTTCCGTTAAACGAAGCCTCGGAAGGATTTAAATCAACAAATACTTAAAACGGAAATTTGCCAGCATTTTTTCAAAAAATATTATAAACAAAACATGTCTTTATGTGAATTAATTAAAAAAAATTTTCAAACTATGTCAAATGCTAGGCTGGAAAGCGAAAGTTTATTTGCAGTCAAACCAAGTGCTGCGAAAAAATAAACGAAACTAATATCCCGTGAGTTCTTGACCAATAACCTTTTCAACGCTGCACAGTATATATACAGTTTCGAATTTATTTAGTTTTCTTGAAAGCCACTTTCATATAGATTCGTGTAGAGTTCACAAAACTTCTTACGCTTTCTAATCTAGGCGGAGTAGGTTTCCAAATTCAACCATACCTTTATTCTAAGCATTTAATAGACCTATGTTACGGAGTTTACGTAGGTTGCTAGTTAATAAATTCGAATTCATCGTCATACCTTTTAACCTTACTATGTCAATAGCCCAGATCTTCTACACTGTTGGTATTAGGATCGTTGTTGTCATTCCATAAAGATAAAGCACAGAAACCCTTGTTGAACGTAAATGTAATACTCGGCCAATTTATGACTCACATCTTGATCGTACGCAATATATAGACACCCGATATTCAATTGTGGAAATGCATGTATAACTAGATTCCGAAACGCTGGATGTAATAACATATGTATTGCGCTTGTTTTTCAGCTTAATATAGCTTATGTCATTTGTAATTAAAAGGAGAAAGCAAAAAAAAAAAAAAATAAATAAATAAATAAAATATTTTACTACAGCATAAGCAATATGGAAAAACTACCCAATTTTTTAAAATGATAAAAAACAGAACAAAATAAATAAAAAAACTGTCGTAGAGAGAGAGATGAAAATTGTTACATCAGTATTATTATTAAAAGACGGTACTTAAGTTCGTTTTTTTTTTTCCAGAAATTACACAAGAACATGTTTTTATGTGTTAACAAAAAAAAAAAAAACAGATCTTTTGTATTTGCATACACTTTCCTTTAAATGAAAAGCGAAATGTTGAACGTGTTGATGAAGTTGTACTTAGCGCATAAAATTAAAAAAAAAAAAAGAAATAAAATATGCTGCTTTACATCAAGCTTTAAATGCAAAGCGATGAATGTACGTCTCTTTAAAATTCATATATAAATAAAGACGTCGGAGCACGACGAGATAAAACAAGGTAGAAAGTTATATTTGCCTTAAGATACATCGTTGATTGACTGGCCATCACCTCAAACCAATATGTAAATTGGCTGTAGATTTTGTTGAATGTAGGCGCTACAGTGGATCGAAGGTACTTTAGATTTACATCTCCATATCAAACAAATACGAACGTTATAGTGGGCCATTAGCTACCTACCCTACTTTGTCTCGTACCAATATTGATACAACGACTTTTCAAAATAAAGCATCATATAATAAATGGCTCGATGTGAACCATTTCAAATAGTGTTCGTCCTTGGGCCAAAGCAACTCCGTTTCCCATATTTTGATGAAATATGGCAAACACAACACACACACACACCGACCACAAGTCGTGTAGTGTACAATAACGGTATCATATGAAAAATATCTGCTATAGGCTGCAAGTTACAATATTTTCCGCAAACTTAAGGTCTTTGCAAAGATTTGTACCGGTCTTCAGATTACTATCTGAAGTGAACTGTAGTTTTAGGCGCGTGACACTCTTTTCAAACACAATCTGTTGGCTTCAAGTAGAAGGGTATCGGTCTAGTGTCAGCTTGCTATCGCATTTATGAGTGCTTGGACAGCATGCAATAGATATGCAGAAGGACGGACAGGAGTAGAATTACTCTGCGTTCGATACCTATCAAGTGAATAAGCAAAATATTCCCTGATCAATATTTCTGATTATGCTTCGATGTTGGAAGTGGTCGTGGAGAAATCTATCAGGGTACGAATACATCAGTATTTTCATCCAATTTCCAAACAAAAAACAAATTTCTTAGGTTCGTAAAGTACACGATACAATTTTGATCGGCTTAGATAATTATTCATCTGTCGGTAGGGAAATTTTCGCATTAAGTTAGTTATGTCTATGCATCTGTGCCTACTTTTACATGCCCCGAAATGTGTCAATATTCGTTAAGATAACGCAGTTACCTTAGTTCCCGGCAATGACACTTAGATATTGTTTCTGATGAAGAATTGATATTATTTTTAGACAATCAATCATCTGGCGCTTTTCATTCGTTTGAGATAGAAACGGTTTCAATGATAATCCGTAATGATGCAACTCGATGGCTATAACGGCAAAATTAATTACAGGGATTGAACTGCCAAACGTTGTCTCATCTCTCTCTGTGACTGTCGCAAATTCACAAAAAAGGGGGAACAGGCGAAAAGTGATAGATATGGTTATATATCATCGGTGCTTCAAAAACTGGACCAGATAGTTTTGAAGAAGACATTTGGTGTCGGTAATCGGTCAGTTAAATCCGGATCACCATTATCGAAAGCCGATAAGTATCCTTTCCTTACAATATTTTGAACAAATATTTATTCCGGAGACGGCGAACTTTGCAAACAACCTTTTAGTTCATAATTAGCAATACAAGCGCATATTCAGACTTTTGGTGAATTATTTTGATATTGAGTTAATTGGATTGATGTTAGATTAGACGTTTATACAAAACTCTCAAAATCTCATTTTGTTTTCCGAGCTTACTTCGATCGGCAACTTGATGATTGCGATCAGGCCGAATACAAATGAGATAACTGCTCAATTTCGTGGCTTCGAAAATTTAACAACGGTCGGGCAGGTGAGCCCGATATGTCACATAAATTAAATATTTTATAGATCCTTTCATATTTCTGCATTTTAAATATGGAACGCAAATAAAAATGCGCTTCATAGCGCGAATGTGGTATAAAAATAAACGAAGTTACTGTAAAATTTCAAAGTGTTTCCTAACTATCAACAACAACAACAACAACAATAACAAAAAGAAAGAAAAAAAGCACTTATCTCTGCATAAGTTCGTACTTATAAAGAAACATATGTTTACTTGGGGTTCAAGAGCGGTGATGTGTACGATGGTAGATGCGAAACGATTGTATATTTTGTTTTGTCAAAGCACTCGATGTGGTAGCTTTAACAGTTTTCTTAACCGATAAATGACATCTAAATGCTTTCTCTACAATCACAGATAGAGGCATATGTGTAGGAATGTAAAGAAAAACAAGTAAGAAAGTTATACTTTCCTTGTAGCCTACCACCTAAATGCTGTTGTTTTTTTTTTTTCTTTCTACACCGTCTGTCGAAGAGTACATCGGCACATTTTTTTATTCTGAACGCAATGGAAATTTATGAAACTTTTCTATCAAATCACTCAATAAGTTTCCTGTCGGACTTATATATGACATCACTGGACAATACCAACCTTCAAGCGATACGTATTAGTTTACAAGTTATAGCAGTTCAAGTGACGCTACTTTCACAGTTTTCAAAACAAGCACCAAAAAATGTCAATTTCTTGCGTTGATTGCTTTTTGATGAGAAAAAATACGTTAACAATCAGCATCGGCTTGAGAGATGGTATGGCAGGCTAACTCTTGGCTCGAGAACCAATGCCGTCGAAAATGAATTGTATTGGAATCTTTTTACGATCATTGCCGACATCGTGTAGTATGTTAGAAAAGTAGTTGCAAAGTGATTTGAGGCGTTTAAAGTTCGGCCTTGACGGGCTATGGCGTTTCAACATGTTTTACCCTACACCTCTTGTTGTACAGGGTATATTAAGTTTGAGAGGACAAACGTAGCATACAGAAGGGCTTCAGATAGACCCATCTTTTATTACACCGATCGATTCAGGAAATTGTTCTACGTTTGTCTGTCCGTCTGGTGTCTGTCTATATAGGCTTATATGCAACTTAAAGTCCGCTAGTTTTGAGATTTTTTTATGATATTTTGTCCACTAACGTGGTTTGTCCCAAGCACGAACGCTGTTAAAAATCATTTGGATGGATCGACTTTTTCGATACTTTATGCAGTACAAGGTTTTCATGAAAAGCATTCCCTTGCATGAAAGTATTGTGTAAATTTTGGTGTATTGTTACAAAAACGTGTGAATAACTGTATGAGGCGAAGTGGTGTCTCTATCGGCCTTGCCCGACTATAATGTTCTTAATCGTTCTTACTCTAAGATATGGAAAGGGTTCGCCAAATACTCAAACCGCATTTTAAATGCTTGGCTGCTACGAGTTGATGCTATTCCGAATAAAAATATACACATGAAAAATCATTTTTTCCCTTAATTCTGCAATCGAATAGAATACATA
This sequence comes from Glossina morsitans morsitans, assembly GCA_001077435.1. NCBI lineage: Eukaryota > Metazoa > Arthropoda > Insecta > Diptera > Glossinidae > Glossina > Glossina morsitans. Next base: position 31,833 of record CCAG010015991.1, on the reverse strand, counting down.
CAAGGAACAGAGAATGATGGTTACTCTCCCCCCTAAAATAAGATACTTCTTAGGAGGAATTTTGGTTAATCAGTTGAACAATATATCCAAAAACTTTTTCTTTGAATTGTTGGCATAGCAGTGGTCAGACCGACCTTTGAATTTATTCACATTTAACCATAAATTTCGCAACTCCTTTATTTCCTTTACCATTAATGCTTTTATACCCTACATCACTTGTAATACAAGAGTAGATTAAGTTAGTCCGGATGTGTGCAAGAAAGACTTGAGATATATGTACGTCTTATTATACCGATCGAGTTTGTATGTCCGTTTGTCTGTGCGTTGACTACTTCCTGTAAAAATCCTTATTTTGAGAAGTATTTACATGAACAACGAAGAGTTATACAGTATTGATGGGCGTTATGCCCAATGATGGGTCGTGTCCCACAGTAAGGTTTTTGCCTTTGCAAGCGAAAAGTGTTTTTGTTAATATTCGATAAAGTTTGTATCGATCTGAAATTTTTTGCTTCAAGTTGTTAACAACTGCGCGCACGTTCTTCGAGCAAACTTCTTTTTTTCCTTCAAGCCTTCTCTGTAAAAGTGTAAAGTAAAATGAAATTATCTTTTTTTTTTAACATTTTTAAAATAAATTCAACGAGTAAAAACATTTCAGTCGGGCAATGCCGCCCCTTAAGTATCCTACCCCATTTGGCCTGCAATGCAATTCTTCAAAAATTGTGTTTCGTTTCCATGGAAAAGAATTGTCTTCTTAACACCTTTTATTTAAGAGAATCGATCTGGTCCAAATTTAACAAATTTTATTTTCTTATCAAAATTAAATATTTCGTCATAAAGAGAGTTGCTTTAGAGCAATCCTCACTTCTCTTTAAAAGAGGGACGGACAGACAAGCTTAAGACGATTGAGAAAATAATTCTGATTCGATCAGTATAATAAAAATTGAATGTGCCCTAAGTTCTTCTGATTGTTACATACGTGCGGACAAATATAATAAACCACATACCTCGTAGGTGATGTAGAGTATAAAACGCATTTTTTATATATACTATCCATGGTATGGTAATTCTATTATTAATTTTATTTGACTCGTTATAGTCGGATATTCGCGCTATTTTGTTATACATACAAAGTACTATGTATATCAAGTGTTTTTTGCTTGAAAAATATTTCTGCACTAATGTTAACGTTTTGCACATTTTATCGTTTTTGTTCGCCTTTGTTTGCCTTCATAGGATGCACCAAAGAATATCTATTTTACAGTTTACACTTGATTAGATTTTTACACCATAGGTAATAAATAACTGGCGTATTATATAATGATGACGGTTTTAAATAACCCGGAAGTTTTCTATAGGTTTTCTTTTGCACTTTTTTTTTTCTTTTTGTCTTGTAACGCATTATTACAATAATGACCTGTTAAAGAAAACATCACCGAAGGTAACAGTAGCAAAAATACGTAAGCGGTACGATTCTAAATCATTTACAAAAAACACTCTTTTTTTTTTTTTTTTTTTGTAGAAGCTTGTGGTTATTGCAGTGTAAATGGCTACGTGTGGTTAAAGCTGTACGTACACTGAATCGGGTCAATAAGCAATTTAAGTGTTAAAGACTTCATTACATTATTCGCTGCAGGCATACATATATAGTTTGCGGTTATTTTCTTTATAAACATTTAAACGCACAAAATGTTTAGTGTCCTCCACGCGCAACATCTAGAAATAAATATTTATTAAAAACTCCATTTGTTTAGTTTGATTAGTGTGACATTTTCCATTTTACTATTAGTGCGTAAATAATGTAGTTTTTATATTTAGAAGCAAAAGACTTCCTTTTATAGTCGGCAAAATTTCCTTAGTATATATAGACTTTTGTACACACTTTCCGAAGTTAAATGAAAACGAAACAATTATACCCCTATTCGGCAGCTTCAGAGACGCCATAAATTGTATACATTCTCGATCAGCGTTAAATTATGAATCGATTTATGCATATCCATCTACCTGTTATAAGTATATATGTTGTAAATATTCCCCCGAACACAAAAATAAAATTCAAATTAAGCGCGGAAATCGCTGGGTGACAACGAATTAATCCTTCAAAGGATACACGTAATACGAAAGGACTTCGGTATCGGTATCGTAGAGCATAAAACTTTGATATCATGTTTGCTGGTCCGTCTGCCCGTTGTCTTTTCCACCTCTTTATAGGCCCTAGTCGCAAAAATAACTATTTTGTCTTCAAAAAGCACAGAATTCTTGGAAGTTCTTGCACACACAGCTTATTTTGCTCATTGCTTGTAAGCTGCAACAATAAATATTTGCATATGTTAGTATAAAAGTTAAAGAAAGAAAAAGTAAAGAAAGATCTTTACTAAAATCCCAGCACCAAGGGATAAAACTCGATTATGTCGTAGTAACATTTGGCATCCATTTACCCAACCAATCACACATAAATAAGACGCAAGGATCTTTGCTCTCTTTTGATTTCAAATTAATTGCATTTCAAAGCAACCCTAAAGGAAGAGGTTTTTCCCAGCGGCACATTCTGGCGGCGTTGTCTGTTCATCGTTGCTTGGCCTGAGTAAGGCGCATCGTGCGCCGTCGTTCTGTCATGGCAATTGACCGCGCGGGAATCGAATTACGTAATAAGTTGCATCGTCGTATTTAGATTGTCTTACGCTGAATGCATTATGCTGTCAGTAGGTTGTGCTGGGTGCGTCGTAGGTACTATGAAGACAATTTATTACTGTTGGTACCCGCTTTTCAAAACACCCTGGTCTCTATGTGTCGTTGTAATAAAATATTTCAAAACATGAAAAGAGCGCCGAATCCTTTGCGTAAGACTGAATAAAGGGAAAATTGTTTGCTGTTCATGTTGGTTCAACATGTATTAGCTTAACAATATTGAATGGGCCGAACGTCTGTCAAAAAATCAACGATAGGACAAAACTTTGATTGACTTTCATTTTAGAGCATCATCAGCGGCTCTGACCCGTTCAGATTATTGATATCATCCTCTGATTTCGATAATAGGTGCGATTGAAGCGCGGAATTGAGACAAAAGGTTCAAAAGTTGTTATCTTCCGTCACCACAATCCCAGGTCATAAACATCTTTAACGAGTTGGCAAAAATTAAACGAGAGCATGGAGATTACATCCATCCCACAGTTCTGACTTTGCCGCATGCGATAATTATTCGTGCCGTCTTCTGCAAAACTCTCGTAACGCGGTAAAGTTGAGTTAAAAAGAGACTGGTTGCGATCACTTCGTTAAATTTTTTGTGCCAAAAAAATGCCGGGGAAATAAAGGCAAAATTTTAATGATCGAAGTTCACTTATAAGCTGAAAAAGAAAACTTCTTTGAGTTATGGTGAATGGATGACAACAAAGCAACCTTCACAATGGAGAAATAGACAAAAATAGATTATGAACGCTTGGCGGATGTTTACAAAACTTGGCCTAAGTGAAAATCTGCTTGCATCCAGGCGTACAAGTCTGAAGGCCTGAAAGTCTTCTTCATTCAAACGACTGCGAGTTGGCAGAGAAACGATACAGAGATGAGTATTAAAAAATTCTAGCTGAGCTGAATACAAACTAGTTCTTCATTTTTATATTTTTATACAAGAAAATTATTCGTAAATTGACTTAAGTTTAGGTAATGAAATTACAGCAAAATTCGCCTAAAATAATTAATAATTTATTTAATACATTTTTTTTTTTTAAATAAATGCTTGCATGGAATTTACATTACTTATGCCGTCTTGCCTTTCTCTTACCAAACACTTTCACTGACTTTTATTTATATGTGTACTTTTTCTTATCTGACTGTTTTTTTTTTTTAGCATACATATACACGCGCTAACGTCGATAGATATTACTGCCACAGTTAACACGTTCACGTTGATGGTTGAGCAAAAACGTGCGAATGGCAAATTGTGATATTTGCTTATAAATAGAAATCATTACTATTTTCAATTTAAAATCTAAAAGCCGGTTAGCAAATGATTGGACAAAGTACTCGCACACCACAACCACTAATAAATACACAATTTCATGAAAAGAAAGAAAAAAAAAAAAAGTGTAGTTTATAGAAACCGTTTGCCTTGCTTCGCTTACAGCTATTCTCTCTGGGCTCGAAATATTGTTGTTGGTGTGTTGTTTTGTTATTCTTTTATTTTCTTTACTAAGTTCACTGACTTATGATTATTTTTTCTTTTCTTTCCTTTTTTTTTTTTTTTTTTGTATTACAGTCAGCAGAAAAAGGTCTAAAGGGGTATTTTGTCTACAGCTCAGTGTCTTTTGTTACAAAAAGAACAAAAAGAAAAAAAAAAACAAAGTATAAACATAAGCATAAACACGAGAAACCTTCAACATTCAGATGCATTGATTAAACATTGACGTTTTCGTACCTTTGATCTTCGTCATACTTTTAGAAACGTTACTGAAATTTTATTTATTACTACTACTACTACTACTACGTAATTATTTGGTTACGGTTATTTTCAATTAGCTACCTATTAAGTGCCATTAATTGTTGATTTTTACGTCCATCATCGAAGTGTTGAGGAGCATATTGGCTTTATTATTTCGCTTGCATTACGCATTGGAGGTCATATAAATTATATATTACATCGACTATGGAAAATTGGATAACTAATTAAGATAGAGAAACCAACATTGTCTTACATAGATATTTTTTATACCGTGACGTTCTTTTTGAAATTTTTAATTTTGCCAAAAAATATCATTTAATCATGGAACAGTACCTCAGTACTTCAGTGCTATTTGATCAAGGCAACATTACGTGCGTAGTGCGAATTTATGGTCATTTCTATAAGTAAAATAAGTAAGAACACTATAGTCGGGCAAGGCCGACCGATTAAATACCCAACATCAATTTGCTTGCTACAGCTATTCGCTCGTTTTCGTAATAATACAACAAAAAGTACACATTTTCATGGAAAAGCATGCTTTCCATGAAAGCCCGCGTACTGAAGAAAGCCCAAAAGATCATATGAATATGATTCAAATTTAGCAAACGTAATGTACTACGCAAAAGTTATACAATTTTTCGGTCATACAGAGTCACAAATTACACTCTCTCTCTCCATATAAGGGCTTTATTTATTTATTTGTCCACTTATTTGTTTACATGAAACTTAGCAAAACAAGTCAACAATCGAATTCAATTGACACTTAGAAGCAAATCTTATACCAACGAATGTTAAAATCTAGTATAAAGTATAGAAGGACATACATACATACATACATACATATATATATATATATAATTATTAAATAACAAATTCAAATATAAACAAATACGAAGAAAAACGAAAGCGTGTATACAACTAGCAAAACTAGCATAGGGGCACACCCACAACCAGTACAGAACCAAACTGCAAGTGTACCCCTGAGCCATTGCAAACATGCCAGAGCCTGGCAACCGATACAATTGACAATACCACTTAATTGTCAAATCGTACTGAGATATTCAGGTTAAAAGTTAGTTTAAATACGGCATTGGTAAACCGCGCGTATTAAGCAAAGTTGGTTTGATCAACTTTAAAGAATCCGATATTGCGATTAAGGGATACACATCATCCAGGTTTCTGCAAGCAACTCAAAACACGCCTTAAACGGCCCATAATTATGTTTACACTGGCTCAGCTTAATGAATACGAGCCTTATATATATATTAGATCTAAAAAAGAGAACTAAACGATTCAAATTCCCTACAGATAATTTTTTAATGTTAAATCGATAAATTAAATAGATAAATTTTCAGCATAAAATATGAAGAATTAAACCATTTTCTGAAGACGGGTCCAAGTAATAGACCCATGTGGTTCAAATTTGGTCCACTTAATTTTTATGTCAAATTACTATGAAGAACCAATTTTCACCATAAAAGATAAACAATTAGGCAAGTAAGGGATTACTTTTACTGAGAATCCTTGTTGGTATCTCAAAAATAGACCTACATAGTCCAAATTCGGTGATGTTAATTTTTTTGCCAATTTGCTATTGCGAACCAATTTTCGCCTTAAAATATTGAAAATTAAACCTTTTTACCATATAAAGGTTCCGTTTTTGTAGGAGCGGTTATAGAAGAGGGTTCTCAAAAAATCCAATTTTTCATATCAATTTAGAATGTCGAAGTACTATTACACAACAAGCTTTGTCGAAAAACTTTGAAAATAACAATTATTTTAAAAAACCTTTATTAAGGAGTAGTTGAAAAACTGGACCAATCTGAATCATTTTCTATAGTGCTCGTCCTTGGGTTAAAGCAGATAAGTGTGCCAAATTTCATCAAAATATCCTATAAATTACGATCTGTACTTTGAACAAAACTTTACGTGGACAGTCCACAGACTGACGGACGCGCAAACAGACTTAGGCCTTTTTGTATGCTACGCCATTTGTGGTACAAGAAGGATGTATGCAACACCGGGTAGGACGTGAGATAGACCCTCGGTTTTTTATTACGATGATGAATTCAGAACCGCTTTCTGAATCGATCTACTCTTCTCTGTCTGCCCGTCCGTCCGCCTGTCTTGTTTTCTTGCGTTCAACCAACAGGTCACAATTATTGGAATATTTTGATGAAATTTGGTAAAGGAACATATTTTGACCCAAAAACGAACCCTATTCAAAATGTTTCAGATCGGAACACTTTTTCGACTGCCTCCCAAATAGAGCCTTATGTCGAGAGGTAGGTACGTAAATAATTATTTTAATCAAATGGTGTACGGTACTTAATAGTGAGCAACGCCCCACTATAATGGGACTTCACCTGTTTTTATACTGATCTTTCTGGCAAACATTTTTGATCAAGATTGGCATCGATATGTGTTGCAGAGCGTAATTCAAAACATTTGTGTTTTTTTTTATTGGAGTCTGTTTAATTTTCTGGTTTTGCAGACGACTGTCAGTTAATTTTACCGAACCGAAATTTCTATCTTTGGTGTCTATACTTTCGACCTTGAAAATCGCAATAGATAGTGAATAAATCGTCTTCGAATGTCACACTGATAACGAAGACCTACCTATTTCATAGGGCATCTGCCTGTTGCTGAGTGTTGTAAGCGAAAGCTTGTTCAACTCGTATCATTGGTCTCGATTTTGAGCTGCGTTCTTTCTACCATTCTACAACGGACTTCCAGAGACCCGGAGAGACATGCAATTTTGAAAATTTGCACTGATCAGGAATGCATAGATATTTTACATGATTTGTGATGGATGCTTGTGAGTGTTGCAAATATAATCCACCATTATCGCTTGCTGCTGGATAGTAAAAATACCTGATTTCAGGAATGTTCACTTTTTACTTGTTCTGGCTTTTCCTAAAAGTATTGCCAATGCTTTACTAATGAAATCATTAACTGCAATTATTATTGCTTTGGTTAGTGTAACTTATAATAATGCATTTTTAAAACCAATTATTTGTGAATTTGCTTTCTTACGTCTTTACAGCTCCTTTGAATATTTCAAATTGTTTTTTCCTTCCTCCATCTTTCATTATTATCAATTATTATTCTTTCAGCAATTTTGCATAATAAAGTGCAATAAATTTTATCATTATTCAAAATGTTTGCAAGCAGTCATTATTGATATATCGAAAAGGCAAAGGAAAAAGCAATTATTGGATGCAAGATAGCAAACTGTGTCACTTGTCATATGCAACATCCATGAAGAGAAACGTATTAAATATGCCATTGGGTTTACAATTACAAACATTACGCACCACTGATTCCACAAAGAATGCATAATAAATACTTTACAAGATGGAAAGACAAAAGTTTGGCAAGCAAGAGGAAAAAAATTAAACAATCTTTTGCAAGTCAGAAAGTTGCGAATATATTCGTTTCGTGGGGCGATCCTTACTATTAATCTTCTCAAACTAATACATAAAAGTCGAAGTGATCGATTGGTGTGGCGGTGTTTTTTTTCCTGAATTGTGGGTTTGTTTTGTTAGGCAGGTCTGATTTATTTTAGAAATGAATTTGTATACTATTTCGAAACGACCTGCCGACATCATAAGGCAAAATAGTTTATGCAGTTGGCCATTGGTGAAAAGATTATCAACGATTTCCATAAAAAGGGCTCGCAATGAAATGACGTATTTTGTAATTCAATTTAATTCAATTCAGTAAAGCTTGTAAAAGGATATGTAAGCAGAGTACTTGGGGAGGACAAGGTCAGTCGAGTCAAGAGAATGGAATCGTAATATTCGAACGAACAACAGGGAAGACATTTTATAAATACAAGTTTCCCGAAAGAATTTTCACGTAGATCTCCTAAGAATTGTAAATAAAACCTACGCTATCCTAAAACTCACCATTCAGTAGCACGAACCTAATCTCAAACGTAGTAGTCGAAAAGAAACATAAAATCATAAAAGGCAAAGGTGTCACAAAATGTACGTAAGATTTGAATTTGTCGACATGTAAAATATTGGCAAAGTGTTGACAGCCCAAAAAAAAGAAAAACGCTACGATAGCTAACAATGGAGTATTATACGAGAGGGCAGGGCGTTCTCATTGTTGAACAATAATGAAAGCTTTGTCATTCTTCTACACAAATGAGGCTGGTCAAGCAATGACTGTCACTGTTGCTCGCTATCGTGTTATGATAGCCCAGGTTTTTCTGCCTACATTGGATCATATTGATATAAATCATATATGGTTTCAATAAGCCGGTGCTACATGCCATAGAAACCGTGAAACAATTCAATTACTGCATGAGACATTCTCTCCCTGACCGTGTACTCTCACGTTTCGGCGAACAGAATTTCTATAAAAGAGTCGGCAAGGCCGTGAAGGCCATCATTTATCGCACACATAACCCTATCCTATTTATATTACGATTCAATAAAAAAAATTCCGTTCTCTATTTAATTCAAATCTTGCGCAAACTTTGGGACATCCTATGTTTATTCCTAGTTTATAATCACAAATCGATTTGTGAAAATGAAAACACAGGTGAATGAGCCAACTTTCAGTCTTTTAGACAAATTTTTACGATGATAAGAATTTCGTCGAGCGAATGGACAGATTGACAGAGCGAAAATTGATTAAAAGTCTAATGCTGTTCAAGCTTTGCGATTCTTCTCTTTGCATATGTTAGGATATTGCAAGCGGGAACAAGTACTTTTCTGTTATGGTGGGATGGTGTTGGGTAAAAAAATTTCGAAATTTATATTTATCCACAACTTGCAAGTTATCGGAAATATAGCGGTATATTCTGATGATGTTATCGGTCACCGGTCACCGGCCATCAAAGAAAACAATGCTTTTTCTTTTTACAGTGATCTTGATTTTGAATCAATTTTCGTATTCCGCAAAAAAATAAAATCATAAAGAAACGCTTCATTTTCAGTTTTAGCGTAAAACTTGGTTTTTAAATTTCGCAAGCAAGAGGGAAAACAATGTGTGATTGTGATTTGTGATGTCTGTGTGATGTTGCTCAGAATACAACTAACAATATGCCATCAGAGCGATTATTCTGTGCCAAAACTATCGCAATTCGTAAAAAAAACTTTTAATTGGAAAAATATTTTCCTTGAAAAGTGATTATCTTAAAAGATTATAGTATCGTTCTCTTACATTTAATCAGGTATTTAGGAAGTTTAAGTTACTCAATACAAGAAGATTGAAAAACTAATTTAGTCATAATTTATTCGAGACAGAATTTCCCAACTTTTATTTTATCTGGATACAGGAGGATACAGGAAGACTAACTCATTGCGATAATTACGAACAGTGGCTTGGGTTTTGCATTGTTGCCAGTTGCAAGTCAAGGTTGCAAACGTTTTGAAATGATAAAAATTCATTACAAAATAGCGAAAAAAAACAAATTTCTATGAAATATTAAAAAAGTTTTTATTACATAAAATTATAAAAATGAAAAAATATACTAAAAAGTTCACTTATTAGTATTAGGGTATAAGTTACTAAAATATAAATTTTAATGCATATTTTTACGTTTATTTTCACATTTTAAGCAACATTTCATTGTTTGCGAATCTCTCACTCCTTTGTCGATTTGCCAAAAATTGAAGAGTACTTACCCAAATCAGATATTTTTTCTGGGTTGAAAGTGATGCGAATTCAATGGAAATAATTCTCAGAAATTTTGACTTCTTAGTGGATACAACTTCGTGGGTAATTTCTCAAATCGGATAGCAAGATGACATTTCTTCAAAATTCACATTCCCGGGTATTGCCACTTGACACTAATACAAATCGGAAAGATTATAATTTCTGTTCCTATTTTCTTTGTTGGAATTCTTGGAAAAAGCAGCACCGAAGACCCACATTTCATTCATGTAAGAGGAGTTAATAAATTTAATACAGAAACAGTTTATATTGTGTTGGTCTTCCGTTCTGTTAGTGGTGTTTGTAATGCTTTCCACATACAGTTCCCAAGTGCAAAACTTTAATTCAGTATGACTGCGTACATGATACCACTTTTTTGCTTTACGGATGGAAGCAGTTATGCCAGGAGAAAACGAAAAATTTTTTTTTTTTTGTTTTAAAACGTTTGTATATGTTATAAATGAAATCGTGAAGAAAAAAGAATCCATAGGGAAGATATGAAAAGATTAATGGTAAGGCAAAGTAAAACAAGACAGAAAAAATTTAATTTAGTGAAAAAAAAAAAAAAAAAATTGCGATGAAAAAAATCTATCAACATTTATATTAAAAAGTTCTATTTTTTTAAATTTATTTGCATCTATGAAGCCATAGGCCAATATACATAGTTATATTCGTATAGAGAAGGAAAGAACTTATATTAGAGCAGAGAAAGAACTTAAGATTACTGAAATAATCAACTTGGCTCTGTGGCTAACCATTATAATCGACAACAGCCAGTATTGGACCAATTCAGGTGCTCGAGAATGAAGCTCATGTTTTTTGGCAATCAGGAGTAATGCATTCCAGTTTCGAGCTGAACATACGCTCATCGGTCATCTAAAGGGTTACATATGCTCGGTATTAACATAAAGGTTTTTAAGACTGTAGCCGTTCGATGAAGCGATTGGACGGTTGTGATTGGAAGATTTTGTAGAGAAATAGATTGAAAACCCAAAAAAGCATGGACGAAAGAGTAAACGCGGTTCCTGAGCCTCATGTATATACAAAAAAACCTGTATATAAGGATTTATTGAGTGAGTTATAAGAACTTAGTGAATTTAACTTTTTTAGTTAGAAAATCATAATTAGTTTTTTTACAGTACAAATGCAATTCTACACAGATTTGAATCCATTCTATATAAAATTTACCTCAGTATAACGGCGTTAATGACGTCAACTTTTTACTTTACTGATGAAAATGATTACGCGAATAGAGCAAAGGAACCACGTACTTCTACGAAAGTGAAGCCAACCTAAAAATGCTAACTCAGCAAGAATTCTACATCGTTTTTGTCGAATTCTTTATTCGAATTCTGTATAGAGTGCGCGGAAAGCATCACTTTTGTTGTTTTGAAATGAAAGGAATCGTCGTGAAATCGTGAACAAAACTGTTTGCATAGGCGAAGTAGACATATTTTATGATTATGTGACCAACGAACGAACAAGTGGTCACCTTTCCTCTTATTCCGAGCAAACATATGAGATTACACTTTGATAGTTTTGTAGTAGTTTACAGAAAAAATGTAACACATGTCTGATTAAATAAAAATTTATGAATGATTAATAAATAAATAATAAAAAAAAAAAACAGTTGTTTTAATAAAAACATACGGTTTCAGTAATTGCGGCAAATAACCAAAAGTACTCTGTAGAAAATGCTGTTTGTTTTTTTTTTTTTGCTTTTTTTGGTTTGTTGTAGACGTTTGGAGAAAAACCTCTTATATCCAGCAACATGACAATGCTGTTCCGTTTAATGAAAAACACAAAATTCAGTAAACAAATTACTGATATAAATATTTTTGGTTTTTTTCCTTCACTCCATTTCTCTCTCTCTCTCTTCTATAATAACATGTGTTTTTGTACACTACTGATGAGTACAATGGCTTTTTTTCCCGTAAAGTAAGAACCAGGCATTATTTACAAAATCTACACAAGTTATATAGACAGAGCAATAGAAGAATTAATTCTGTACAATAGAACTGAGAATTTTGTGTAGAGGAAAAATCCAGCAAACTAGGCGAGCTAGGTTTGTTGTTTGTGTTTAAGGAACGCTGACTAAACGAAAATGCCTTTCAATCGTTAAAATCCTCAGAAATAACTTTTGTTACGTTATATGAAAGCAGCATTCATCTTTATTTAACAAAAGCTTACAACTGATTTACTTACTCACTCACTTATATAGAAGGTAAACTTATATCATATTAAAAGCCATTTACTTGGCTTAAATGTTGTTGTTTGTTATGGAAAATTAAAAGGCTTTGTAACGATGAAAATTAAGTACTCTACTCAAAAGATTTTCTTCCTAATTGATCATTTGATGAAAAGTTAGTTACACAAAAATTTAATTAAAATTCATGTTGTAGAGAGAGTTTATGAAAATTAGAAAGGAGAGAAGAATCAAATATTGTTTTAGATTTAAAATAGGTAAGGTTTAAACAAACCGTTCAACCGTGTGTGTGTGTGTGTGTGTGTGCGTGTGCATGTGTTTGTTTACACGTGATTTAACCATTCTCATCTGAGTTGAAAAGTACACTGACCTATATACCCACGCGGCCTGTGCACGTGGGCATGTATACATTTATATTATAATATATACATATATATATATATACATACATACATACATACATATATATAGTTAAAAGTTAATTCCACAAATAACCAGGAATTTAAACAACTAAAATTAGTTATCTAAGCGATATGTGTAAATATCACTACTTCGGTATATTAAATGAAATTAAACACAATAAAACAGTTTTTTCTGTCAATTCTTTATTTATTTTTAATGAATTGCCTGAATAAAGCATTGCCTTAATAGGGTTAATAGCAAAGACAGAGAAATAGAGAGAAAGTTATATGCGCTACAAATATTAGTCACTTTATAACAATTGGGTTTCTTAACTATGGATTTATCATTGAGGTAATCGGCGCACGTTGGACTTGCACATGGCAAAGACAAAAGAACAACTAGTCACGGCAGTGCGTAGCCCTTTATGCAGACAATTCCTGGGCAAGAAACCGTCAAGTTTTATACGAGCAACTATTATAATTTGCAGTCTTTCATTTTAATGGTTTAACTACTGCGGTCGGTATTCATCAAGTTTCGAGTTCTTATGTAAGTTCCAAGTTTAGCTCACTTTTCCAACTTGCTTCCTTTCGTGCGTTAAGATCTTAATGACACAACAAGTTAAAATTCTTTAGTCAGGCCATAGGTATGGAATCAAATACCTATTGGCGCAAGAAATTACCAGACTTTAGGTCTTCTTGCTAAACAACTGTTTGCTTTTCTTGAGAGTTTTTATATGTATGAAAAGAAGTTCCAGAAATGGTTTAGTGCCAGCCATGGTTTTCCTACGCATTGCACTATACTGATATACCACTTTTCCTCAGGAAATATTAAAAATAGTAAATTTTTTCACATAAGACGACCTTTTTGAAATAAAGTCTTAAAAGGCCTGTAAAAATAATACGATCGAATTAATCGATTTAAGTATACTTCGTGCATGTGCACTTTAGTGTAAATTAAATATCATCAGGTGTCTCGAAAATTGGCGAACGCTAACGATTACGGACAGATATTAGATGGACAGGCAGACAGGCTTAAGTCGATTCAGAAAATTAATTGGAATCAATCAATTCACTGGTGTACCCTTGTACTACAAGGGTAAATAAGTCAAGTCAAGATGCTGTAGTGTGGCAAGTAATGCTGGAGTGTGCTTTCGTTCCTACGTGTAAAAATATAAAATATGATTTTTTGTCATAATAATAAAGCAATCGCAATGAAATCTGAAGAAAAGATTTTTTTTTTATTCTCTCTCTCGCTGGCATCCAATTGGTTTTATATAAATTCCTATAAAAAACTAAGTTTTCTCTATAAAAACTTTTTCATGTGTTTCGCAGTCGCAGTCGCAGTCGCAGCCGCAGTCTCATTCATCAAAGCAGATGTTTTTAGAGAGGCTAAGGTTCATAGTGTGTAAAAAACTTTAGAAACTTATACACGGAAGATACAGCTGTGAACAGTAATTTACGAAATTTTATTATTGGCGTACGTAAGTGTTTTGTTCTTCCAAGCTTAACAAACCGTTATACCGTTACATAAATTTTATATTCTAAATCAACATTAAAGCAACAATACTGCAACTAAGGTTATGAAGAGAGGATAAAACTTACTTAAGAGCTATGGAAAAGTGAAAGTTCTGCTTAGCCATGTAAAAAAAAAAATGTTAAGATGAATTTATACAATTAATTATTAAAGTTATTCACTTGGGCAAAATTTGCATTGAAAAGCGAAATTATGCACAGTAGCAATATTTTCACATAAGAAAACTGACAGTTTCATACTCGTCCCCAACGTTTTAACGGAGATCTACTAGTTTTGTCATTCCTTTTGTAAGGCATGAAAGTGCATTTCCCCCGCAGACCTTATATTGTGTATATATTTACTTTCAATCAAGTTGATAGATAATCTGAATAGATTTGTTGACGATCGTCGGACCATCAACAGATAGGTCATCTGTTTTTAAAACTTTGCATAGATATGATGGAAACAATGCGGTCTGGGAGAGACCAGCCAGAGATCAGCCAACCAAAGCTAGAGAAGCAAAGTAAAAAACCAAAAAACAAATTAGTGATGGGAAGCAAGTTATTCATATGAGGCAGCTTTTATACTTAGTTAGTGTTTATTTTATTTATTTGCCTGAGCAGCACGCAAATTTAAATACCATGATAAGTCATTGAAATTAAATAACAGAATAGATTTATTCACCTATCGAAGAAAAGTTCAGCTATTGGTTAATTAACAAAGAGGACATTTTTTTTTAGTTTAATCAATTCAATTAAGTAAAACAATTCATTCATTTAATTCATTTTTATTTAATGTTAATTTAGTAAACGGTCATAAAATCGATTCCCTATTGAAATAATATTTTTTTTTTGCCTTAGGTCAGCTTTATTGGGGAATCTACATTTATCGTATGAAATGGATAGGTGTATATAGAAGTTTCGATTTGATAACTCGATTTCGAAATAGTAAGGCGTAATTGTGTTAGGAATTATTAAAGACTTAAGTCTAAGTTAAAAGGTATTGGGAAGAAAAGCTAAGAAACGAAAAGAGAAGGAAGAAGAAAGAAAAAGATAGGCTGTCTCGGCCGGGTTAGAGCAGACGTAAGTTCGTGGCATAAGCAAGTGCAATTGTGCTATGGGTGTACAGTTAGCCGATCCTCAGAAACCTGGAAATGATTTAAGAAACAAAGATCTTGGCACAAAACAACTCCCTATGAATTCATTGGATCCGTTAATGAAGTTAATTTGCAGTTATTTTGTAACAGTTTTTATGGAGTTCGGAATTATGTTTGTTTTTATTAAAGCTACTCAGTTGCAAGCATCTTGAAAGTCAATAGGGAACTTTTAAATTGACCTTATTTAACAACACTGATCGGTTATATATATGCATATATACTAACCGACGCAATTGCCATTTTTGTGTTTGTTATCAAAAGTTTCACGCTGTTACCGCTTATATTGTATAGAAATAAAATTCGTTTTAGTTTTTAAATAATCAACAAACAACGTTAGACTTGGCCACGGTCACGCTTGTGTATCCTACACCGCCTCTACTGTTACTTATATAACGACTTTCCAAAACATGGTTTTATACGGGAAGTGATCAAATAGTTCCAATCCAAATCAATTTCTTGCTAGGGCTAACACAGGACGGACAAATAGACAGACAAGCTTTAAATGATTCAGAAAATGATTTTCAATCGATCGCTATAAGAGAATATGTCTCTACCTCGACTCGTTGTGGGTGCAACATATATCCGCGCAAACGTTGTTTACCTTAGTACAACAAGTAGTGTTGGGTATAAAAGCAAGATTTAAGAAAAAATGTCAAGCTATAAAAATCCAATTACACATTGTGGAGTACGAAAGTAGTACGATCATGTAACGAACATTTAAAATTCAGTATGAAAATTATCTATATCTTGCCCGGAAAGCTGTTTAAGTCGATGGGTATCCAATATTCGTCTCAAAACTAATGTAACTTTTCTTATTACCTTATTCGTACTTCTCTTCCGTATGCATTAATAAAGTACGTATGCAAATAACTTTTGGGAAAATGTATGAAAGACTTGTTAGGTTACATAAATTATTATTTGATAGTGCAACTGGCAAACGAAATTAATGCAAATAAATTGAAGAAAAACCTTCAATGAAATTGTTTACAGAATCGTATTAGAGTTATATAACAACAACGTATTGTGTAAAATAGAAAATTTCTATAAATTTGTTGACAGAATGTTACAAGTAGGAATTTCAATTTTTGTTTTTTTCCTTTTCCTAAGAGACGACATTACGTTCCAATGACGTTTCTACTCTGTTTTTGATGGAAAAGTGGGAGAAATGCAAAAAAAGGTATCTTTCGACAATGAAAAGACTGACGAAGCCTCGAATGGTATACAAATGTATGCACTCACCTCTTTTTTTACACAGTCTTACAGTCTTGCTGTTCGACTTTGAAATAACACGGTTCACCTATACGAACAAATACACTTTTTTACGCGCTTTGTTAGCGGCCTGGTCTGCTACGGAGAATATCGAAATGTTATGATCACTTTTGTCTTTATCTCGTTGTACTTCAACTTGAATGCAGTATTTAGTTATTCAGCATTTATTTTGTGTTCAGTTCGCAGAGTGTGATAAATAAATTCAATAAAGTTCTATAGGTTGATGTGCATTTGTTGATCGTTCAATCCGTAACAAAGGTGCAAAGGTTCGCAAATATTCAACACTTGCGAAATTGATTTTTATTCCTAATACGAATCAATATTTTTTTATTTTATACTTATGGACTGTGTTTTCACTGCGCGCTAGTGTTAGTTTTTTTTTTATAGTGAATTTTTTATTTTACAACTATGTATGTATGTGGATTTCATTATTATTTTTTTTTTTTTCACGGTTTTTTGGGAAGATATTAGAAGAAGGAAATTGGCAAGATTTACCCGGTTTACACGGTTTTCTAGCGCGTAGAAAAAGTGTTGGATGTTTATGTAAATGCATATGTATGTCTGTAAATGTATGGTTGCATGCATATACATGTTTGATATTATGCATTTCACTCTCCTCAGGAGTTAAACTTTTTTTTTATTTTTTTTCTTTTTTACTTGCAATTAAGGTACGAATCATTTATTTGACCCATTTGTATATGAAGGAAATGGCCATGTGTGCATGTAATGTCTCTTGAAAAATGTATAAATGAAAAATATATTCGTTGCAAATAATTGGAATTTTGCCAAAGCAAACTTGATGATAACAAAAAAAAAAAAAAAAAAAAAAAAAAAAAAAGAAAAACAGAAAATTATCTAAAACATGATTTCACAATAAAAACAAGGTGGATTCTTTAAATGAGAACACAACCTCTTCTGCAAAGTCCTTGAAAAATAAAACTGACTTGAACTTTAGAGAGTATTCGCAGATATGTATTTATTTTAAATTAGGTTACAATTGTTTTCTTCTTCTTTATCTCCACCCTACTTTTATGCAAATCAAAATTCAGTTTCAAGCCCTTCTTTCGCTACAACTGTGTTCTCGTGTTTCTTTTTGCTCCCATTTTTGAAGCAATGTTATTTCCTTTATATGGTTTGGATTTATATTAAAAAGATTTGAAAAAAAAAAAAACAAAAACAAAAACAAAAACATGTGTCAAAGATTGGCCAACGGTAATTAATTACAATCTCCCTGCTGCTTTTTAAATTGTTTTTTTTTTTATATCCATTGTAGGCTGCCAATTAGTTTTGCGGAATGTTCATAACCGAAAGGAACCTGCATCGAGATGTCATATCGACTTTTTGTAATATAATTCATACCGGTCCGCCAAATTATTTGAGTAAGCAAACAACACTGAAACAGAAGAAAATCTTGAGTGTGCTATCAAGTATTGGGCTTCCATGGCAGTGTATTTTATAAACAAATTGAGAGACAAAAAATTTCTTGTTTTAAATTATTTGTTTTTGTTGAATAAATTAAGTGATAAACGAGTAAATTTGTTAGCAGTAAGTCTAAAAGTTTCAAATCTTTCGTTTACACAATCGTCAACTCAAGTTCAAAGTTCAGTGAAGTTTTCTCATTACTTCGACCGCAATTATTGAAAATTTATTATATTTTTCATATTAATCCAGCATTCAACTACCGAAGATTGTCCCAGATTTGTCATTATACGCCATATCGCTTGTGATACAAGATATGTTAAGTTGGTGTGAGCCTATGTAACGTCTAGAAGGATCTGAGATAGGCCGTATACCGTGTGATTACAGAATTAGTTTGTCTGTCCCTCAGTCTGTCCAATGTCTGTTCGTGTATATATGTGTGTTCAACCTACAGGTCGCCATTTGCGAGATATATTAATTTGGTACATTGACGTGTTGTCGTCCAAAGATAAACGCTATTTTCGGCCACCAGATCTAATCTTTAGAAAAAAACGTAAAGCATCTCGCGATTCTAAATTGCTTGGGTAACCTTAAATCAAATGCGGCAATTTTTTGAACTATTTATCATATAACCGCCCTACGGAAACTGACTCTTTACATGCTAAAAAAGCCCAATTTCCAGTACTTTTTGATGAAAATTCGTGTGCATGATAACAATTTGACACAAAAATTAACGTTATCGAATTTGGATCATATGGATCTATTAATTGGAGAGTAAAGCTCATAAGTGTTCTAATGGAAGAGAGAAGTTTCAATTTTTAATATTTTATCATGAAAATTTATCTTTAGTAAATCAATCAACTATTGGGTATTTGGTTCACAAAGGTCTATTTTTTAGACCAAACAACATATAGGGGCTCTGATGAAAGCCAGCAAGAGGAAGAAGTTTAACTTGTGTTTTATTATGGCGGAAGCAACTGGAAAATAATAAAATCTTTGTCAGGTAAATTAAGTTTGCTAAGTTTGCAACCGAACATAAATGAGTGCTTGACTGTATTAGGTAAAGTGATGTAGGGCGACAAATGATCGGCCTTGCCTAACTATAGCTTTCGAACTTGTTTTCTTCACACCAATGGAAAAGTTTGAAGTAAACAATTATTCTACTAAAGAGCCGTGCTTACGTCATTTGTCTTTCTATTCAGGAGTTTAATGCTAAAAAATTCATGTTAACATTCATTCAATTCTTTGTTGAACTGGGTGGTAATTTAGATGGATGCGAAATCGAAAGGGAGATGACATTTTAGTCCGGTTAACTCGAGATTTTGGAAAGTTATCACTGACCGGTGGTTGAAAAGTTCCAAAAGACAATTTTCCCTTCTCTCCGATGAGCGCGGCTTATATTGTTAATGGGCATCTCGAGGTCAGAAAGATATTGGCAAATTGGATGCTCCAGTAACTGTCTAATTAGCAAAAGAAGAAAGGAGTCGATGGTGCTTAGCCAATTGTGACATAGTACGCCGAAAATCATTGGAGCTTAAGTAGGAAGGAAAGGAATTTCAATTTAAAAATCGGTATGTAAGAACATAGCAAACCACCCGGACAAGTGTACATAAACTTGAATTGAATTGAAGTTCAATGCAGTCCCAAGGTATAGTCGATAAATTTTTGGAGCTAATGACGATTTAAATTAGTTTACTTCGCCACGTATATGAAGACTATCGATAATTTTATAAATGAAATTATTTATGTAGGTTGAAATCCGGAAGTGCATTTCTTTTTATTACATGTTCATCGCATGCGTTCGCATAAAATATTTTAGCTCGTATCTGTTAATTTATATCGACAGAATTGAAAAGAAGGCAGACATGCCACATTATATCACTGCAGCATTTTTATTAAGGTTTTGCTTTTGTTCAATTTTATCAGTTAGCAGTCGTTTGTGGTTCTGTGTAAGTGTGTGTACACTATAGCCATTTTAAACTACAAGTACCAATAAAAACAAAAAACTTTACATTGCTTTTAAATTGCGCTCCATTTCGTGTGCATGCACATGCAAACAATTACACTCGTGTACAAATATTCCCACAAATACACACACACGAAACACATCTATATATACAAAGTAAAAAAAAATTAAATAATATTTGTTAGTGCACTACCTGTGTGTTGGTAATAAAAATTCTTATTGTGTAGCATGTTTTTTCATTTTTCTTTTTTTTTTTTTGTTTTTTTGTTTTGTGTTTCTAATGTCCTCAGAGATTCGTTCACGTGTAGAGTGTTTATGCGCCATTAAAATCTAACAAAGATTGAAGGAAAGAATTTAGGTTATCTTTGTATAAAGTGGAAAAGGATAAAGTTGCAGAAAGATTTTTGGGGTGTGGATAAGCGCAAGGGTTTGGAGTTTGGAGTTTGGGGTTGCAGAGAAGATTTAGCATGCAATCTTTTAGTAAAAATGTGATTATATTTAATTCAAAAGAAAACAAAGAGAACGAGAAAGAGAAAGAGAAAAACAAAAATCGAATTAAACGAACATTTATTATAAAATTCTTTAACTTCATAGATATGAAATTTCTTTTGTTTTTGGTTTTGTTTATAGTAAACGACAGTATTCGAGTTCTACCAACCAGGGTTGCCCTCTCTCCACAACTATACACACTTTTGCTTTTGAAAGCAAGATGAGATGTGTTAGATTTATAATATGAAGAATTCGTTTATATGTGCGCAATCCCAAAGGTACCCAATCTGACCTATAAATACCGGTTTTTGTTTAAAAGGTAATACTTTGGTTGAATGTGCTCATCGCTTAAGGCTTATGTTTGCTATTTGAAGACGCTATGTTTTTTAACACTGATTTACTGAGAGTGATGATTAGCGAATGCTTCCAGTGTATTATTAAATTTGGAAAAATTTGCTATCACGATATGCTATACCAACTCGTATTTGAACGATGACAACTCCAAATGTCGAATTGCAGCTTTTTAACAAGGGGGTACGAGATGTCCAAACGAGCAGCGTAATTGTCGATTTTGAAGAAAATGTGATGAAGAAATTCCCGCAAGTGTTGGACTTAGACATGATTGTGTAAGACAATCGAATCGGAGTGCAGTGCGACTGGAAATGTGCATATAAGAAAATTGCACGGAGGAAGGATGCCACGTTCGCAAACACGAAACAAAAGTGACGTTGTTGAGGGTGCTTCAATTGATCGAATCGCTGATATTAGGTAATAATGCTTTTCTTCCATATGTCTCTTCCGTCGTGTCTCTTACTTTCAACGTGAGGTAAGGGAAAAGTTAAAATCGTAGGCCGAACGAAAAAAATTGATTCCAAAGGTGACAGAGAGAGTTCTTCTTGCTTGCAAGACTATGACGTGAGTTCTTTACGATGTACGTGGAACATTTTCTATTCGATATTTTCCAAAAGAAAAAGCCATCAACGCCAAGTATTGAGACTTTAATTCACAAAAATCGAAAAGTTGAAATTCTAATTGCTATCTCCCATCCACCTGTTATTTAGATTAAATTCTATCACATTTCTGTTTCACTTCAAACCTGCGAAGCATTTATATTGAGTTTCTTTAACGATCATTTGATGAGAGGTGTATTGGGCGGATTCACTGCAAACGAATTCCATTTAAATGCAAACACAGCAAAAGCCTCTTCTCTTCTTTTGTTCTTTCCCCGTCTCTCTTCTTGGTGTTCATCAACGACATCCCTATTTAATAATTTTGGGATGACAAGCGACCATTCAGCACCGAGTTACAAAAAAAACGCTGCATGATGAGCGATGCGCTTAACCGGAGATCTCATAAAAATGTCTGAATGAGACTGGGCACGACGGGGTAAATTTTAAGGTGGCCTTTCCAGCTGTTCCAGATCTTGTCATTTTCAAGTCGAACTTACATAAATACTACTCCATTCTTAACTCCTTCTCTACCTATAGCCCCCCCTGAGTATATCTGGTGAGAAAAGATTTTCGAAAAACGAAGAAGTGGATGACTTTATTAAGGAAGTCGACGGCTCTCATTGCAAACAGGATATCGAAGTTATTGAACTTTTTTGTGGGAAAATGGGTTTTCGCACATCAATTATAATTTGTTCACTGAAAAATGCAGATAGTTGTTGTAAATGCGGAATACGGAATTCCCTATAAATTGCAAATGAGAGTATTTGTCTCTTGTGAGTGTGGTTAAGGTCGTGTGACGTCCATTTTCAAACTTCATATTTGTCGGTCGACCACATCTACAACACATCTACAGAAGAGAAACAAAAAGTCGGACGAAACATACACGGAGAATGCAACACGTTGGTCGATAGTTCTCCGGGCTGATGACTAGATGCCTTGTCTGATAAAAAATACACACTGTTATTAGAACGTAGCAATTCTCTGTCACTATTCCATATTATTTCGATAATTTATTCAGAAGTTACAGCGGTTTTAACGGCGTTTTTTTTTTGTTATTTTCAAAAGAATGAAAAAATCTGGACTTGCTCTTCTGATTAAAGATGCTTCTTGATGGGGAAAAGACTACCGAAATTCAACATTAGTTTGAAAACTTTATGGCAACTCTTCTCCGCCGAAAGGAACAATTTCGTTATCAGTGGTTTGCTGATTTTAAACGAGGAGGTCATACTGACCCCGCTTACGCTGAATGCAGTTAAGGTCCAAAAAATTAAGCTACACTAAAAAATATTAGGAAGATCCTGAAAATTATTCCAAAAATTATAAACGAAGTTACAGGAAATAACCGATATCTTAAAGATAGCAAAAGGAATTGTATATGAAAATCTATACATGACTAAGACGTTTTCGAAAAAAACGTAAGTTCGGCAACTAAAACAACAAAGTTGCATGAATTGAAGTTCGAATTGTTGTATTACTCATCGCACGCTTTAAACCTAAATCCCAGGGTCTGTTTGCAAGTTTCAAAAGGATGATCCAACAAAAAAATTTAAAGCAAATGAGATGAGATTATTGATCGTCGTTCAACTAACACAGTCGGCTCCAATAAACTTTGAAAATTTACATCAATGGCTTGAATTAATGAATGGCAAAGATTCTCTACGCGATGCGAATTCTTCGAATTGTTTGGTGTGGCTAGTTGTTGTGTGCAGATGAAAGAAAGAAATTCAATATCCACTTTGTTATCCCAGGTAACACTCTGCAATCGTAATCATGATGTAGAGCATTTTTGATTTTCGGGCTCTTCAACCGTTGCTTTTTAAAAAGTAGTAGCTCTGCCGTGCAAAATATTGTTTTTTTTTTATTATTTTTTTTTTTACTTATTTATTATAATGTATAGCGCCCTGAATATTCAATACTTAGTAAATAAACACTTTACCTAAAGCCTATAAAAAGCCGTCATTTTGTTTGTTTTTCATTTATTTATTTATTTTAAAATCACATTTATTCAAAGTAAAAAAAAAAAATGTCACTTTATTTTATTAACTGAAATAGAAATTTTATTATTCATAGCGTTTTGGTTGACCGCAGCTTTCTCTTTCTCTTTTTTTTTTTTGTCTTTTGCTTTTCTCTTCGATTCAATAGACACCCACACCATTCATTACATATATATTCGTCTATCAATATCTAATTCAAGCACCATGTCTCAGTTTATATTAAGGACTGTGTTTTGCGAGCAGCGTACATGTCTTTGTCAAGTAATTTCCGTTACAGAATTTCATGTCGATTTCATACCATTGACAGTTGTTTGGCAGACCAGAAATTGTGATTGGAATGGTCGATTGTCTATAAATGTATATAGCAGGCAGTTATGCACATGCAATGTTTATTTACTTGTCCTTTAGTAATCTGGAATACACTATATATAGGACCTATAAAAAAAAAAATACATGTGACAGGAAATTCCGTCAATCTAATGGTGAATGCGCTACGTATTACGTGTATACGATTTAGAGAAGTAGGAAGCGAATTGGTTGACATTTAATACAAACAAAGAAATGAAAGTATTCTCTCAAAATATAGGTCGTGTAATACACAAGTTTTATTATAAAAGCAGAACAGAAAAGAAAAAAGTGGACACAGTGACCAGAAACTAGTGACAATCATTAATTAAAAGAATTTTTTTTTTTTTTTTTCATTTTTTTTTTTGCTTCTTCTGTTCTGCAATAACACATAGAAAATAGAAATGTTAGCATCAATATAACAAACCTTCTCAAAGAGAGACAGCAGTAGCAGAACAAAAAAAAAAAAAAAAAAAAACAACGAAATGACTATGCAAAATAAATTTAGAAATTCTTTCCGATCATTAGAGCATAACGAGTTAATTTTCCTCAACTTCATAGTTGGCTTTAATTCGTTTTAGCCACGTGTTAGGAATGAAAAAAACACCTTTTTGTGTTTAATAATTGCTGCTGTTAGTCTTGCGCTATTGTTATTGTTTGCTTTGCTTTCAGCTTGGGGTTTTAACCCTCACTTGACAGTTGACAAACCTTGCATTTTATACCAAGTGTCACTTTAACTCGCTGTCTAGTCATTTTGTTGTTGAATCGTTGTTTAACGTTGCTTTTCATTAAAAAGTTGCCTTTCTTTGAATTTAGAAACTGAAAAAATAAGCATAGCACACAATAACTATCTGCAGACCGACCAATAAACCAGAAATACTTGATATTCTAAGGCAGCCACATATTCTCGATATGTGGATGAGTGACTAGTTGCTTTCGTATGTATAGGAATGAATAAATTTTATTTTTCGTAAAAAATGCTTGCTTCTCTTGATCGGTATTAGGCTCTAAATCAATTCCAAACATTATTTTTATTAAAGACTTGGTAATCTTCATATGTGCTCTTAATTTATATAAAAAAATGTGTGTTTTTTTTTTTTAAAACCTTATAATTAGGCAAAGATGAGGATTAAATACTATACAGTCGCCAATTTTTTCTTACCTGATAAAGGAATATTTTCCGCCAGAGCGTTTGTATACGAGGTAGTTCCAAAAATCATCTCATCTCAAATTTTCCAAATTCATTTTGTATCACAAAATAGTATTGTTTACGGGTTTTTATCGATAAATTTTTTCATAGAGTGGGTCGCAGCCATAAACATAATGCGATCTAGTTGCTCTTCTGTTGATCGAAAACATATTAAAATTGTTGCCTTTAACTGTAGGTTGAACACATGAAAGCATGGGCAAAGTTCAGACAGACGGACAAACAAATTGGAATGGAATCAGAAAATTCTGAAACCATAATTTTCAAGTTTTCCCACGTATTGCGTGCACATCTTTTGCGGATTAGCATGATGTTAAAATAATAGAAGAAGTTATTTTATTCTCAAGTTATTTTATTCTCATTTTGAACGCTTTTATGGTCATCACCGTCTTAATTGCATCGTTCATGGTAATATGTAGATAAGTCTAACAAGATAGAACTCATGAGGAGTTTATGTGCTGCGTGAAGAAAACATCGAAAAGGATAGGTTTAATTATCTTTTTGAATTGGCAATTGTAAGTTTGGACGATCCCTGGTAATCAGTTTATGTTCATGTCGAAATAACAAAGAACCTGAGCAAATAACTTGGCTCAAGTTTTGGGTTTTCAATGAACTTTCTTATGCATATCACCAAAAATGTATAAAACAGCTTCTCGTACCAATATACGAGATGTACGAAAAAAATAGTGAAATGATTGAAGAAAAGCAGATCGAGAACTTGCCTTCAAAATTTTTGCATAAGAAAAACATCGACAAATCATAATAAACATATTAGAAAGACATCGTTTATCAGCACAGTCGGCCTACAAATCTTGCTTTTTGTTCTACGACTTTTCATATAGGAATGATTCTAGGGGACTCTGTTGCATTAATTGCCTTGTTCGCCTAATGAGAGTCGTTCTGTTTTGTGCCTATCCACCGAATTCGAAAAACCCTCTTCGTTGCGTGAACTTGAAATTGAATCGGAAAAACGATTGCTTTAAATGAACATAAGTAGATGTAACCCCTTAACTACTGACAGTATTGGCATGAAATTTGGCCGAGATCTCAACTAGAGTATTAGCAAAATAAAGAAAAATCGTACGTTTTTTTAAAATGCCGTGCAATCTATATGAACGACTAATACTGCCTTTTGATAACAATATTAACCCCAATTCGCTTTATAAAAGGATAAAGCAGGGCTACCATAATGGTATTAAGTTAAAGTTTTACAATTGTTAAATGTGGTACTTTACATATACAATTTATTGCTAGTCATTTTTTATTTTTGTAAAATCCATGCACTCTATATTTTTGATAGTGTGTTCCTTCTGTTATTAACACGAATTTTGGTTTTGATGTAGTCGTCGCGCTTTGTTTATTCATCATCGATGGAGATGGTGACCCAACAGATCTGTGTAATAATGCCCAAAAATCCCCGAAAAAAAAGGCCAAATAGTATTAGTGCGTCACAACTTATAATAGTTATCGAGATGAAATTTTACCCCGTAATCCAGCAAGATCTTGTACATAAATATTCTATGCAAAGATAACCTCAATCTGTTAGTTAGGCAAAAATTTTGTGGTAGAAAGATTGTTGTGATAACTAAGGTTATAAGTAAACAAGGTATACCTCTACTAAGGGTAGAGTAAAATTAGAAGTTTATTCAATATGCGTAAGTATGTGTGATTTAAGTACCATGAGCTTAAGTGGACGTTGCAAATGCAACAATAAAATTAATATACCTCCAGGGTAAAGCCCTAAATGTGAAAGCATCCTTTCTCTTTTGCGATTATATCGATTGGTGGCGAGTTCAAGGCAACTCCTTTAAATATGTATGTACTATATGCATAGAAGATGTAAGCGAAATAAAATAAAGCGATATATTACCTCGAAAGTTATCCAATACGTTAAAGTTAACTTATACGTTACCTCTAGTTTGCCTCGCATATTAAAACACAAAACTTCTACTTCGCTATAGGAAAACGGAACCACATGCCATCGTAATGATCATTATCTTTATGAAACCAATTTTTTTTTTTTCTTTCTCTCCTTCTATTATGTTATGATTATCTTTCTTTTTTTTTTGCTTTTTTGTTTTCTTTTACAAAGAATGCTAGCTAGCAACCATCTAAACAAAACCACAAACAATACGTTAGCTTGCTGCATTATCCACGCAAGCATCAAGACCGTTGATTTCGATCAAGATTTGAAAAATAAAAAAAAAAGTAAAAAATTGGTTGCACTTACTAAAGTATAACAAATGGCTAATGGTTGATTTAGAATTTCTATTTTTTTGCTTTACTGCGATGAACATTCTTAACAAATTTCCTGGTGATTTGCAATTTTCCTTTAAAATTATGTAATCGCATAATCGTAATATTATACTTATCCATAACCTCGCTAGTTAACATTCTAGGCAGTTTTATATTTTACTGTAATGGTGAAATAGCTCTATTAAGTTATATTTGCAATCAATTCTGTTCTTTGTCCTCTACTTTCTATATGCCAACAAGGCACTGCAACGAGGCACATCACATCATTCCAGAATAATTACATGAAGTACGCGATGTAACTAAGTTCACGAGATATGGTTCCTTTTGCTCTGTTAAATTTCTCTATGTATGGCTTAAAGCAGCACCATCGGTGTTACCACTTTATTCTCCTATAGTAGTATGGAGCATACAATCTTTGAAAAAACAAGAAAGAAAAAACGGCTGTTGTGTCTGACAATCAACCTAAGAGTCACTCATATTTCCTGTCATCTCAATGCATGCATTTTAAACCTGTATTACCGTAGATTATTATTATGCATGTGTATAAGTGTGCAATGAATGTACCTTAAGTCTTAAATGCATTCCTCTCTCTCTCTCTCTCTCTCTCTATCTCTATCTCCACACACTGTATAAGATTCGTGAATAACTTACCGTCATAAAGGCAGACAATATGATTTAATGCAATAATAATGTTAAGTGGGTTTTATTCAGTCGTTGTCACCGTCACCGTCATCATCATCATCATCAACATTGTATTCTTTTACGTTTCCCTACCATACAAAAATTTATTATCGCATTATTCTATCTATAAAGGCACTAAAATTCTATACGCATCCTTGTATGTAGGTTTTAAAAACTTGATTCCAAATACCATCAGCATGCTTTACCGTATGTTTTCCTTATGAGTTTCGCTTTTCCTGCTCTAGCCTTAGGTTGTAATTGTATTTTGTACGCGTCACACCTAATTCTTTTTGTATTATCCGATCATTTCAATACATATGTATATCTATGGTAAACATTCATTTGCAAATTTTTGATTATTTCATTTAATAAGAAGGTTACTCCAAAACTGAGCTACATTTAAACGCACGTTAATTTAAAACATTTTCAACAAACTCTTGTTTTATCCCTACTCGCTTTAGTGAGTTTCTGCTTTCTACTATAGGCATAGGCAGGGCTCTTTGCTTACAGTTTTTTCATGATTGCCAATAAACATTTCTTCAAATTTTATTTTGAACAGTGATATGTAGATATGTAGAAAGCTAACGTTTTAGGCATAGAACTTGCTGAAGAAAATATAATAATGCGCGACTATAAGATAGGTAGGGCTAAAATGGCTGATTTCGTATGAATTCGGCAGACGAAGAGAAACAATTTATTCATCAAAATTTATTTCGTCGCTTTTAAAGTAGGTTTGTCTCTCAGTCTCTCAAATATTTTCCCTTAAACAATGTATTATGCCATTCAATTTCTTCAGCGAAATTTCTTGCATTGCAGTAGATATTTTATTTTTAAACCTTGAAAAATTAAGTTCACTTGACTCGCTTTTTAGCTTAAGCTCTTCACTAAGCAAGAGAGTTGGGGTTGTTTGGGCTTAAATCGACTATACAGCTTGCGGTTGTGACTGAAGCTTCTGGAGTTTCGTCGGTTTCGAGTAAAGGGACTTTGCAGTAATCCAAATCCTTGAATTATTGCTTCACATATCCGATCGTAAATGCCTTGGGCACTTCAAAAGAAATTCGTCATATACTGGTCGTAGGTCTAAAAGAAATGATAGCAAACTATTACTACAGCATTGATTTTCAAGCGACTTGGACTTGGTTTTTTAGACTTTCACCCGTTATCAGCACACCATTTCAAGGACTATTAGCGGGTTTCCATATCATCGTATTCGAGGTCATCTTGTTTATATCTAAGATCAGTTATTAAACATGTCATGAAAATGAGTTCGCGAAAGTTCGATAAATTGTATGTTTGTGAAGCTCTTTGGAATCGGGTGCATAATGGCGGCTTTCATATCCACAAGATCAATAGCATAACGCTGTTCTTACTCAAATTGCATAATTCACAAAATAAATCTGCATAAAAATTGCTTAGTTCTGTTGAAGAAGAAATTTTCCAAAATGTTGAAAACATAGTAAAAGCAAATAAAGATTTTCGTTGCTGTACCGTAGATGCCTAAAAAAAAAAGTTTATTATGCAGCTTAACAAAAGATTCCTTAGTAACATAAATGAAAATTGTAAATTCTGCAAGTAAAAGCCTTAACAAAGCCATCAGAACAACACGTAATCTTCGTTACTTGTTTTTGAAGTTTTATAAGTAAATGATTTGCACTCGAGAGTGAAGTGTTCACGTTGCTATTAGGAGGTAAATGTCGAAAGAAAGAATTGAGTGTGTGAGAAAAAGTATTATAATTGCTAAGGTGGTCGAAAGTTTTCCAAGAGCTTGAGATGGGTTTTCGTCCAATAACTTTTATAATTCTCTTTGAACTTTTTTCGTCCTCAGCATTACCGTAAGCTTCTGAAGGTATTTGGTGGTAATTCGGCAGCAGATTTCTTCAAATTAAATAACAAAAGTAATGGAAGACGAAAATGCAGTTTTGAGCGTTCCATGATTAGAGTCTGTATACACTGTATACGGTATAGTGTATACCCAATAATACGTAATGAAAAAAGATTATTTTACATATAGAAAGGTCAATATCATCGAATTGAACCATTGTGTGTATTGATACTTCGCATAACTTTATCATTTCCACCAGCAGATATCTCTGATCAAAATACATGCAAACACCTATTAAATAAATTTCTCTAATTCTGCAAATACTCACAAACCAGAACACAATTTAAGGTGTCATATACACTAATTTAATGAATATTTTCAAGCCTGGAGAGAAATTTCTTAAACTCATACAAGGTTATATTTTAAAGTTTTTAATTTGAGTAAAGGCTTTTCATTGGCTTTATCTGAACTCAGCATAGTTACATCAAAAATAATAAATTATTTGCACTGTTGATGTTATAAATAAACAAAATTATAAACAATATGATAAGATAGAGAAGGAAAATAAAATGTTTATCTGAAAAATATGATAGACACTTAATGACTTGTAAAAAGATGACTCTGGCAATTAAGAAATTTGATTAGATTGCAGGAAAGCTGAACAGTAAATCACACAGTCCACACACAAGCTAATGCACGGTTTACAACCGAAATAACTTGAAATATATCTTAACTTTTTATTATATAATACCCGATTGTTCAGATGATTTTTCTGGATGGATATTAGTAATCTGTCTGAGTCATTTGTCCGTTCATCAGTTAGTCTTTCACACATAAAACTGGCAAAAGGTAAATTTATTGTCCCAAAATTTGGATTACATTAACCTATTTTTCTGATATCTACCATATAAGGATTCCCAGGCGACAAAGTCAATTTAGTAGTAAAGTAAAGTATTTTATGATGAAAATAGGTGAAGAAGTTGCATTTAGGCTTCTCGGGTAGATGTACAATATGTGATGGTCGGCTTTGCTCAACTATAACATTTTCACTTCTTGTTAACTAACAGTCGAAGTGAAGTATAAAAATGTTTTAATCAACATTCGAAACTTTTTTGTCATGTGCACTAAAGGTTGTTTACAACTTTTTCTTTCGCGAAAAACAAATATGAATAAATATGAAGAAAGAAAATTACTCGCAAAACAAAACGTTATTCAAATGTCTTTTCGAAGGCTAAATGGAAAGTGCGTTGAGAAAATATGAAGCAGCATTTAGCAGCGCAGCTCGATTAATGTTTCGTTTTCTTTTTTTTTTTTTCATTTTCTCACAATGCAAGAGCATTATGTTAGTTGATCAGATAAGACTGAATAATGTTCTATAGAATTGTAGAACACTTTTAAATGTATACTGGAACTACATACATAAGCTTTGAAGATATGATGTATGCCTTGAAGCTTTAAATATCGAATACAGTTGTAATTGATTTGCAATCTCTCTATGCAAGTAAGAAAGTGATTTTTACTTTTAGGTTTGTGGGGAAACTTAAATGCCTTCTAAGAAATATATAAAAAGCTATAAAGGGGCCTTCACTTTATGGCGATTCTTTAATTATTATCCATGTCCTTAAACATTCAAATCTACAGTGGAAATTGTTAATGCTTTAGTCGTTAACTCGAGACAATTTTTACACCGCGCTTTTATTTATATTTTTGACAAATTTTACGACAGCATCCGCTATAGGTTTTAAGTAAATAAAGAGAAGAAAAGGGTGGGCTTATGTAACGCATTCATTATCTCAAAAAGCAGTGAGATTTAGTTGTTTTAGTATTGCTTTTATTTTGCACAAATTTTTGAATTTATTTACTTTATTTATGCTTTCGTTTTTCCTGTCTTTAAAATATGTTCGAGCGACCCACGCTTAATATGGTCAATTCATGCCCTATCAAAATCTTGTTTCTATTTTTTTTTTTCTTAAACTAAAGCAACATACAAAATAACATAATTTACGCTTAGATATGATATAAATGAACAAAATGTGTACAGCGTTTTACCGAAACCT